>JAUTBS010246969.1:0-11325 GCA_032361285.1 Aequorea victoria
TAAACATGATGTTGTCTATCTTTACTTTTGTTTAGGATTGTGTATCCCATGGTTAGTTTACTTTTTGGTATTTTTTGGGATGAAGTATCCCATAGTGAGATGTATGCATGATATATGGGAATGGTTGATGTTTTGATTTTTATTTTGGGGCAATGCGGAGTGCATCCCTTATCATTTATGTTTGTTATGGATTAAGTAAGTGGTATCACTCCTCCACTTTGGGATTAATCAGTATAAGTGGAGAGGGTGTTACAGTATCCCTTAGTGAGATGTATGCATAACATATGGGAATGGTTGATGTTTCTTTTGGGGCAATGCGGAGTGCATCCCTTATCTTTTATGCTTATTATGGATTAAATAAGTGTTATCACTCCTTCACATTGGGATTAACTAGCCGAAATGGAGAGGGGTGTTACAAATTTGGTATCAGAGCTTAAGGTGATAGATTCTGTAGATATGTTGAGTTGGCACTATGTGGACATAGGTTGTGGGTAGTAGCACTTAGGGATGTTGTACCTTTATCTTCGGAAGTCTATATGACTGGCTTTGAAGTCTGACTGGAAATGCATTTTGCAGGCGCAGGTTCCTATTGTAAATCATAGTGAGACATCAGATTGGGGAGATTACCATATGATTCATAAGTGTGTAGTTAAGTTTAAGTCATATGTGTAGGTCTTAATGTTTATATTTTCTAAAAGATTTCTATGACCTTGAATCTTTGTGTTGAGATATGATTTGATTATGATCATAAGCGAGTTTTGAGGCTATAACTATTCTCATGTTGTTATGTAGAGAATGGAAAATTATGATAAAGAGTCGGTTGCCCGTGAGTAGCATGGTGGGGAAGGGCAAGGGATACCCCCACAGGAGGAGCAACCTAGTGATTAAGCAAACCAAACGCTTCAGATTCTTGAAGCTATCACCCAGTTGACTGAGACAAACACCCGATTGCTTGGAATGCAGCTGGGAAGAGGCGAGAAGTCACGAGAAAAGAAGTTCAGGGACCTAGGAGCAAAGGGGTTTAGTGGGACTCCTGACCCGATTGAAGTCGAGAGATGGCTGAAAGATGATATACGCATCTTGGATCATTTGGGAGTGACAAAAGATAAGCGGGTTAACCTCGTTACTTTTATGTTTCGAGGGGAGGCGAGCAATTGGTGTGAGGCCACCGAGAGGCTATTGAAGTTGCCTCGCCTAGGTGTGGAGCCCCCTACAACACAGGAAGTCACTTGAGCTCATTTCTCAAGAGCCTTTGATGAGCAGTACAAGTCAGCGTCCTATAAATACGAGAAAGAGCAGCAGTACATTGAGCTGACTGAGAAGAACTTGAGTGTAGCAGAGTATGAGATGAAGTTTACTGAGTTGTCGCGTTATGCACCTCTTCTAGTGCAAGATGAGAAGACGCAGTGCAGGAGGTTTTAGAGGGGTTTGCAGTTCGCCATCAGGATTAGGCCGACAGCCCTGGAAATATGCAGTCATGTGAGCCTGGTGAACAAGGCTAGGATGATTGAGAAGGATCTAAAAGAGGGAACGGGAAGGAGAGAAGACTTTAAGAAGCAGAAATTCGACAATGTATCTTTGGAAAGACTTGAAAGGATGGTTCCAAAGGCAATGCAAACAAACCACTGGCTTTCTGAAGCCAAAACCATCAGCTAAATGCAAGGAATACAGGGTTCAAGGGGAACCAGCTGAGTGGTGGGGGCTTCAGTTGAAATAAGAAGGGTAATCTCCTACGTGCCATTAGTGCGGAGCCGCAGACCACTTCATCAAGAACTTCCCTAACAAGAAGAAGGAGATTATGTGATACCGTTGCAACCAACCGGGGCATAGATCTACTCAGTGTGGGTAGCATGACAGGCTGACCGCCTCATCCATGGGTAGTAGGAAGACCGGGGGAGAGAGACCAGCCGCATCAGGGCAGTTTAAGGTGAAGGGTATTGCTAATGAATCAGTTGCCCCCGGATGGGTATTTTCTATCACCAGGCAGGATGCACGAGCAACACCAGATGTGGTGACAGATACTGTTATTGCTTTTAGTACTCATGCTTATGTTTTATTGATTCGGGGTCCACGCATTTATTTGTAGCACCTACCTTCATATCACGAATAGAGGGCGTCGTACCGGAACGTCTAGATTTTATTATCACCATACCAACACCTCTTAAAGAGGAAATAGCTATTAAGACCATCTTTAGAAAGTGTCCATTAGTTGTGGGAGGACAAGAAATGGAAGTAGATATGATGCCGTTAAATATGCTAGAGTTTGATTTCTTACTCATAATGGATTGACTATCCACCTATCATGCATCCTTAGACTATTTTGGAAAGATGGTCATGTTTCAGATCCCTGATGAAGAGGAATTTATTTTTTTGAGAGATAAAGTAAAGACACCCGTTTTCCTTGTGTCAACTCTTAAGGAAACCAAAATGTTACAAAAGGGTTGCTATGGGTTTTTGACACGTGTGGTGAACACCGAGTCTGCGAAAGAAGAGTTTTTGAGGATACCAATCATTTGTGACTTCCCGGATGTATTTCCAGATGGCTTACCGGGTCTACCTGTGGACAGAGAGATTGACTTTACCATTGAGTTGTATCTAGGCACGTCACCCATATTGATCGCACCATATATGATGTCTCCTAAAGAGTTGCGAGAACTGAAGAAACAACTGCAGGAGTTGATGGATAAGGGTTTCATACGACCCAATGTCTTCCCGTGGGGAGCACCCGTGCTGTTTGGAAGGAAGAAGGATGAAACTTTGAGAATGTGCATCGACTATCGGCAGTTGAACAGAGTTACAGTGAAGAACAAATATCCTCTACCTAGGATAGATGATTTGTTCGATCAGCTGCGAGGGGCTAGCGTGTTCTCAAAGATTGATCTAAGATCGAGTTATCACCAATTGAAGGTGCTAGAGTTAGATGTGTTGAAGACTGCCTTCCGAACCCATTATGGGCATTACGAGTTCGACGTGATGCCATTCGGTTTGAAAAATGCTCTAGCTGCATTTATGGATCTGATGAATCGAGTATTTAGAGAATATTTGGATTAGTTTGTGATCGTGTTCAAAGACGATATCCTGATATATTCTCAGAGTGCGGAGGAACATGAAGAGCACTTAAAGATTGCATTGCAAGTCCTAAGAGAACACAAACTGTCACACCCGCGCCACGGAGGGTGAATTCCCCTACTCGGGGTGGGGTGACTCAAACTATAAGAACAAACATTCTACAGAGTACATCATAAAAAGTTAAATAATTCCATAAGAGCTGTCAGTCGTAAACGAGAATTCTACCAGTTCATAACTACCTTCGAGTACACCAAAGAAAATCCACATAAGGGATGCACCATCCCCAAATCCATGATATCGTACGGTAACCAACTGTTATAGTATTACAATTCAAAACAAAAAATTATACTATTCGCCTCTACTATCTTCATGGTCTCATCCTTCGGCACATGTGGACACATCTACCCCAAGCTAAAGATCTGCAACTACAAGGTTACAGAAGAGTGGCTTAGTATTCAAGTGAGATAGAACATGGAAAATATATATTAAATAGAGTTGATAAGAATCATCTTTATACACTCTTTTGCATGCCAAGTAGTCATTTAACCTCCAAAGGGTATACCATACTGCCCTTACCTTCGGGCTTTCCCTAATAGATCGTGCAACAGTGCCCTCACCTTTGGGCTTTCCCAAATGGGACGTGCAACACTACCCTCACCTTTGGGCTTTCCCTAAGGGGATGTGTTACACTACCCTCACCTTTGGACTTTCCCAAATGGGTCGTGTTACACTGCCCTCACCTTCGGACTTGGAATGGTCGCCCACATAACTTGGCATACACACAAGCAACACGTCATATAATTAAAGTCATTTTGATCGTATGAATTCACATCAACATATAGTTGTAAAAATACAAGATAATATTCAGCATCATTCTTCATACAATCATCTTCCTTACAACAACATAATATCACATCAAAAGAGTTCACCAAAACATTTAAGAAAAAGAGCATGTATCATATTTCACTTTACTAGGACTAGCCGCCCTCACTTTTAATCTCAGAGCTTCAAGATGGGCCTTCACTATTTCGATGTGTCTGGCCTTCCTCTTCATACACCCTTCCAACACCTATAAATTAATAAGCATGTATAAGGATTCATCTTAATCTTAGAGAATTTCCCCCTTTTCATATTTTTACGATTTAGATATACCTATTAGCAACATCTTTCATGAAGGAACTTGGGGCCAAAAGGGTCTAGGAATGCCCCAAAACACTACTATAATAGAAAGGTTTTTCCCCCATTTGAGTCAACTCAGACCCATGTTGGGTTCACTCACATCGCCTGGGTCGACCCACTCTTTCTTCGGGTCGACCTTCCAGGCTTTCAGAAGGCTTTGGGGTCAACGTGGGGGTAGGCTGGTCTTAACCCAAAGTCCTCAGCCAACGGTTGAGTCGACACCCCAAGCACATGGATCGACTCAAGCCCCCGCCTACAGTAACTACCGAGAGTAGATCAACCGTGAGTCGACACCCCTAAGGTTTTGGGTTGACTCACTACACAGGTTAAGGCCTGGGTCGACCCATTCTTCCGCCTGTCAAAACTATCGAGAGCTGAAAGTGCATGGGTCGACTCATAGCTCACCAGTGTCGACCCAACCCACTGCCTGTAGAAAGAACCGAGAGATGGTGAGGCATGAGTCGACACCTCTCCTCCACGGGTCGACCCAAATTATGAAAAAGCTTGATACTCCGTTTTCAGCCCTGAAACTGGTTCAAGGATCTGTTTGGGCAGGAAAATGGGGTTTTCCCACTTGTCCAAGGTTCAACAACACACCCCACCTGCTCTCCTTTATACCTACGACTACCAACATCCCAAAACTCCTCACAAAGGTCATTCTACTAAGATTTTTGACCAAAACTCTATCTTTTCCCCCTTCGTTCAACAGGTAACCCACCTTGGAACAAAATGGTCTATCTTTCTAGATTAAAAGAAACCAAGGGAGAAGGAATCCTACACTCCAACTAAAAGAGGTATTTAAGGATATTCGACGCTTGAAAGTTAAAGAAAAGTGATTCTTACCTCCAGGACTTCGATGGAGCTCGATGAACTCAACAATGGTGGAGCAATAGCTCCTCTCCTTCCGCAGCTTCTTCTCCAAATCCCTCATTCTCTTTTTTTCTAGAACTTTCCTGTGATTTCTCTCATTTTCCACCTATTTTGCCTTCTCGAGACTTCTCTCTCTCTCTAACTGACCAACTGTCTCTTCCTCCACCTACCAGCCCCCAAATCTCCTGACTTATGTCAGGAGGTCAAATCTCACTCTCATCAATTACACATACACTCCCTCCCTTCTTGGTAATTACACATTTAAAATTCTCTATTTCTTTTAAAATACTAATTTAGCCCTAATTGATTAAATTATATGGAAATTAATTTATGAGATATTACACAAACTGTATACCAAATTTAATAAATATAAATTTTGGTTGGACAGTGTGGTGTTTTTAGGACACATCATTTAAGGTGATGGGATTCAAGTAGATCTAAAGAAGATTGAGGCAGTGGTGGAATGGAAAGGCCAACCAGCGTGACAGAAATATATAACTTTTTGGGTTTGGCCGGGTATTACCAGAGGTTTGTGGAGGGTTTCTCTTTAATAGAAAAACCCTTGACTTATTTGACTCAGAAAGATGTGAAGTTTGTGTGGTCGGACCAGTGTGAAGAAAGTTTTCAAGAATTAAAGAAGAGGTTGACCACCGCACCAGTCTTAATAATCCTTTCGGAGAAAGGGAGTTTTGTAGTCTATACCGGTGCATCACATCAAGGGTTAGGCTGCGTGCTTATACAAGAAGGGAAGGTAATTTTCTATGCATCACGGCAATTGAAAACTCATGAGCAGAACTATCCAGTCTATGATTTGGAGTTGGCAACAATTGTGTTTGCCTTGAAATTGTGGCGGCATTATTTGTACGGGGAAACTACAAAAATTTACACGGATCATCAGAGTTTGAAATACCTCTTTACATAGAAGGAGTTGAACCTTCGATAGTGGAGGTGGATGGAGTTGCTCAAGAATTATGGCTGCACAATTAATTACCACTCGGGAAAAGCCAATGTGGTTGCGGATGCCCTTAGCAGGAAATCATCGGGAAAAGTGGCACACTTACAAGGATTACAACTCAGTTTATTTCGAGAACTACTACCTCCAAGGGTGGAGCTATCAATGAAGACGAAGAAAATCTTACTTGCCCACCTTACACTCCAACCTTTATTGATAGACATGATATATGAAGCTCAGAAAGTGGATCCTCGGCTGTTGAAGTTACGTGATAAAGTCATTGGAAAGGTAAACAATGACTTCGTAGTTTCTGAGGATGGGGTACTGATGTATGGGAAACGCTTGTGTGTCCCTAATCATACTAATTTGAGGAAGGAGATTCTTGAGGAAGCTCATGGTTTTAAGTATACGATACACCCAGGGAACACAAAGATATATCAGGATCTGTGCGAGAACTATTGGTGGCACAGGATGAAGAGAGACGTGGAAGAGTTTGTCTCCAAATGCTTAGTGTGTCAACAGGTAAAAATTGAGCACCAGAGGCCGACGGGGTTGTTGCAACCATTGCCGATACTAAAATAGAAATGGGAACACATTACCATAGACTTTGTGATAGGCTTGCCGCGGTCCCCCAAAGGAAATCAGGCGATATGGGTGATAGTTGATAGACTGACGAAATTGGAACATTCTTTACCTATCAAGATGACATTCTCAATGGATAGGTATGCACGTTTATACATCGATGAGATTGTTTGGTTGCATGGTGTTCCAGTGTCAGTAGTGTCTGATAGAGATCCTAGATTTACGTCGGAGTTTTAGAGGAGCTTACAAGAAGCAATGCGAACCGTGTTGGATTTCAGTACAACCTTTTCATCCCCAAACCAATGGGCAATCAGAAAGAACCATTCATACTTTGAAGGACATGCTCTAACCTTGTGTTTTAGATCTTTCAGGTAGCTGGGAGGATCACTTATCCTTGGTTGAGTTTGCATACAACAACCGTTTCCAATCCTTCATTGGAATGGCACCATATGAGGCTCTGTATAGGAGGAAGTGTCGCAGCCCAACTTGTTGGGATGAGGTGGGAGAAAGGAAGTTGTTGGGACCCAAGATAGTCTAGATCACCGCAGACTAAGTTAAGCTGATTCAGGAAAGGTTGAGATAGGCTCAAGATAGACAGAAGAGTTATGCAAATAACTGACGACGAGACTTAGAGTTTAAAGTGGGAGATCATGTGTTTTTGAGAGTATCTCCGTGGAAGGGCGTTATGCGGTTCGGTAGAAAAGGAAAGTTGAGTCCTCATTACATTGGACCTTTTGAGATCATAAAAAAGACTGGGAGTACGGCTTACCAGTTAGCACTGCCCCCAGACTTATCAAGGTTACACGATGTGTTCCATGTATCAGTATTGAGGAAGTATATGTCCGACCCTTCACATGTTCTATCAGTACAACCTGTGGATCTTAGGTTAGATCTCTCTTACGAAGAAGAGTCGATACAAGTGTTAGACTGGAAGGACCAAGTTTTGAGGATCAAAATAATTCTATTGGTGAAAGTCTTGTGGCGCAGTTATTCAGTGGAAGAGGTCACTTGGGAAAGAGAGGAAGAGATACGGAAGAAGTATCTGCATCTCTTTAATTAGGTACGTTTAAATTTTGGAACAAAATTTCTTTAAGGATGGAAGGTTGTAACATCCCGTAATTTCTAAATGAAATTTTAAGGAAAAATTAATATTTATCTAGCTTTAAGTTGTATTTAATAATTAATCTTGGCCCAAATCATTTAATTTGAGTAATAAAGTAGATTAATTGCAAAAGTTCCCAGAATGGGTGGAGTGTGGATTACTTTCTCCTATGTGAAGACCTTTTTAGGAAAGGCAGATCAGATTGTCAGGGCTGTGTGACCTGCCAGCCGCCCGCCTTGTCCCACCCATTCCTGCCTTTCCCCCGGTACGGACTCAGTGTGAGATTCTCCCCAAAAGTAGCATTAGTCCTTTCTCTCTCTAGAGAAACCAGAAACCTGAATCCCACTAGTCTCCCCTACAAAAATCTGAGAGTTCTTCTCTCGGTTGTGTAAAGAACAGTAATGAGTGAGTGGAATTCATTCCTAGAGCTTTGAGGGTCCTAGAACTAGATCTGTGGGTTGTTCCCATACCTTTTAACGTAAGAACGAAGGAAAGAAGAGACGAGGAGAGGCGTGACCCCCATTGGAGTCATTTTTGAAATCTTAAGGTAAGAATCGTGTTCTAAGGTCTCATATGAGTTACATTATGAAATATCATCCATAAACAAGTATGGAACCTAGATTCTTTGGTCCTTAATCCTTTTCCTAGCCCTAGGCCATGCATTAGTAGATGTTATCCACGGTCGGGTACCTTAAGGGGAAAAGCTCGGTTCCTTTTTGGAAAAATCTGGAAGGAAAGATCCCTATAAGAGATTTTGGAGGGTTGGGTGAGATGGATGTAGAAGGGAGAAGTTTGTAGGTGTTGTTGAGCTTGTTGTGAAGTGGAGAAACCACATTTTTCCCACCCAAACAACCCCTTAACTTCAGAAAAAATGCAAAATAGAGCAGCAGTGATTTCCGGAATTTGGGTCAACCCAGACCCCCTGTGTGTCAACCCAAAGAATGTTATCTCTCTATTGTTTTGCAGGTGACGGTTTGAGTCGACCCACGAAGCCCATGAGTCGACACAAATGATTTTCAACCTCTGTAGTTTTGACAGGCCGTGAGTTGAGTCGACCCATGGAGGTGGGGTGTCGACTCACAATGTTTCTGCTCTCTATTGTTTGAAAAGCGGTGAGTTGAGTCGACCCATGGAGGTGGGGTGTCGACCCAAGGCCAGACTGTCTGCGTGTGTCAACCCAAACCTTGGATGAGTCGACCTAAAGCCTTGTCCCGCGCGGTTGAGTTGAGACTATCGACACTTGCATCGACCCAACCCCTTTTTTGTGCATAGATGAGTCGACCCAAGACCTATATGTCTCGACCCAACATAAACCTGTGTGCCATGAGTCAAGGGATGTCAGCCCTTGTCTCAATCCAGACACCTCTGTGGGTACCCTGAGTCGACCCGAAGGATACATGAGTTGACCCAGAGCCTCGTGAGTTGACTCAAAGTAGTGAAAAATAATACTTTCCAGTTGGGTTTCTGAGCCTTTGTAGCCACTTTTGGCCTTCGGTTTTTTCATGAAAAATGTACCTAATGATCATATCTATCCTCTGAAATTATACCAAGATTTGCTGAAGAGGTTTGATCACTTAATTCAGCTTTACCGAACATCATAGGATGAAAAAACTTCTAAGTTGAGGGTAGAACATGTTCCATTGGAAACTAAAGATCTTGTGTAACGCTAAGAGCATGTCATGAGATGTTAAGGACTAAATGAAGTTATTTCTTATGCGCGGTTCATTGTGTAATCTAGGTCCCAGAGGTTTAAACGCTGACGAAGAATAGGTCATTCGTGAAGTATTCAAGTAAAAGGTGAGAGTGGCTACTTAATGTAAAATAAAATGTAGAGAACATAGTTTTTCATAAATATTTTGAATAGCATGTTTTGTGATGATCTCATTGGTATTTTCCTAAAAGTATGTCTTGGTGTTTAAATGAAGGTTACTTCTCTTTTATTAAATGTGAGCATATTTCTATATAAATAATGAGATCAAAATGGTATCTTTAGTTGCATGTGTTGCTTATATATGCTAAGTTATAGTGGGTAACTATCCCGTAGGACCCCATGTGTGAGTGTCTGATAGCCATTAAATGCTTTACCCCGTATGTGGGTGGATTATGATGGCCTTAAAGGCACACTCTTGTGTGGATGTTGTATAGCCTTAAAGGCATTGCCTCTAAAAGGGTGGAAGTCAAGTGGTGGACAAGTTACACTGACCACTAGTGTTATATATAAGTGGGCCTCTTGCACGCCACTCTAAAATAGAAGTGTTGTAATGAGAAAACGGTACTGTCGGAACTCCCGGTCGTTAGGTTAAACGACTACTTGGACATTATACGCGTGTGTTGGGTGTGGTGTTATACACATGTATGCTTGTGAGGTATAGCATGTGGAAGTTGATGTTAAAATGCTTTGATAAATGTAACTCAAAGTATGATGTTTAAGAAGCATGGAAACCTTTTTACATGTGTGGGTTATGTTGCTTTTATACACAATGCTTTATGACATGTAACATTTTATATCTTATTTTATTTTATACTAAGTCACTCTCTTGTAACCTTGTGGTTGTAGATTGCAGGTTGGGGTAGACTTGGGTCCATTAGTGCCGAGTAGAGGAAGACTCCTATGTAATACTTTTAGTTGATTTGTAATCAGTAAACAGGATATTGTTTATCTTTACTTTTGTTTGGGATTGTGTATCCCATGGTTAGCTTACTTTTTGATATTTTGGGATGGATTATCCCTTAGTGAGATGTATACATGACATATGAGAATGGTTGATGTTTCTTTTGGAGCAATGCGGAGTGCATCCCTTATCTTTTATGCTTATTATGGATTGAGTAAGTGGTATCACTCCTCCACATTGGGAATAACTAGACGAAATGGAGAGGGGTGTCACACATTTCATTTCAGATTATCTTCTTCAAATCTCCAATGTGTTCTATATGTATCTGAGCGATGGACATGTATGTCCCCCCGAGTGTTCAAAGTGGGTGTGAGGTTGTTGAAATATTAAGGGAATCAATAGACATGTTTAAACGTGTATCAAACACATGTCAATGTGTTTCTGAGAAGCATCAGTGTCAGATTTGAGTCCTTACAAGTGCCAAAGCTTCTTTGTCTGCAAATATGCATGTTCAATAATATGAGAGAAGTTTTGTGACTGTACATAACTTTAAGAAGGTGATTTACTACTTAGAGACTTTCCCTTTTCTATTGGAATAGTTTTAACTTGAAAACCTAATTCAATATGAGTATGGTTAAATCACTATTCAACTTATTTAATTCTTTTCCTTGTTAAACATGTTTTACACCTCTAATTGGTTTATGCTCATCTAGACAAAAAAAAATTAACAATACAATTTGCAAACTGTATTGAGTTAAGATTTATCTTTGGCTAGACGGAGTTTAAATGCATGTATGTGAAGTAATGATAGAAGGCTGGTGGCCTGTAGTTTGGATGGATTGTGTGTTGTTGAGATCCAAGCAGAGCCTGTGTATATCTTTTTTTATTTATTTTCAGGTTAAATTACAGACGGTTGAACCGTCAGTTTATCCAAAAAACAGAGGAGATTCTGTCAAAAT
>JAUTBS010247079.1:0-11324 GCA_032361285.1 Aequorea victoria
ATAATCTAATATGCGATGATATATATATATATATATATATATATAAGTTCCTAATGTAAAAATAAGAACAGGGGATGTGTACATACCCGAAATCACCGAATGGTGATGAAGATCAAGATGATGATGATGGTGATGGTCGCAAGACTTGTGATAACAGAGGACGGTAGTGGCAGAGGTGGTCTCGGCTGGCAGTGGTGGTCTCGACTGGAGCAGAGGGTCGAGAGAGAGAGATGTAGAGAGAATTCTGAGAGATGGAGAAAGGTGGTTCCAGAGGGAATGAGAATCCCAAATAATATGGAAGAGAGACCACGAAATCAGGGATGGGATCCCTAATTTTCCTCAACAACCTTATCATTCCAAACCTAAGTCAATGTTTTTAGGATTACATCACAAGCTTTCCATTCAAAAACCAGCTACAGCTGGCCATTCCTTATCAGCAGATTACAGTTCCTTTCTTTTTTTATTTCTTTTTATTTTTTTTTTCCTTAACTAATTTAATTAATTAATACAAGATAATTCAATTAAAGTTTAAATAAATTTTTAATTAACTAACATTTCGATAGTTACTGTAATTAATTATATTGTTATTTAATTAGTTTATTTGTTAATTAATTTATTTGAATTATTGATTTAATAATTAGTTTTTAAAATTTTTAATTTTTATCGGGTTTTACAACCACTCTCCTGTAACCTTTTGGTTGCAGATTTGAGTACTGGGTAGAGATGGGTCCACTAGTGCCAGGAGGACCTTTTTGGAAGAAGACTTTTGTTTAAGTTTCTTTTGGAATGTCATATCTAAATAGGTTGTTATGATCGAGAGACGATCTATGTCTACTATGTCTGTATGGTTGGGGATTGAGTATCCCATAGAACAAAATTTATATTTTTGATTTAGGGATGAAGTATCCCATAGTAATCTACGGACCTTGGTCCTAAGGAAAAAAAATTAATCTGTCTTGCAAATATTATTATGGGTGATGCAGAGTGCATCCCTTGAACATTTATATTAATTCTGATTAGGTGAGCCTGCGCTGCACCACTCTGAGTAAGTTAAATCATCCTATAAGGAGTGGGTGTGACATATCTCGTATATATGCCACGCTTCTTGACGACTTGCTGCTAACCGCATCGGTGACAACATTGGACTTTCCCGGATGATTGTTGATCGTACAACCATAATCTTTGATTAACTCCATCCATCTTCGCTGACGTAGATTCAACTCCTTCTGAGTGAAAAAGTATTTCAAGTTTTGATGATCCATGTAGACCTCCATAGTCTCTTCGTACAAATAGTGTTGCCAGATCTTTAAGGCAAATACAATAGCCGCCAATTCAAGATCGTGTATTAGATAGTTCCACTCATGTGTCTTCAAATATCTTGACACGTAGGCGATCAATCTTCCTTCTTGCATGAGCAAAAATCCTAACTCTTGGTGTGACGCATCACTATAAGCCACAAAACCTCCATTCCCGGAGGAAATTATCAAAATTGGTGCAATCGTTAACCTTTTCTTCAATTTTTGGAAACTTCATTCGCAATCTTCATTCCATTTGAACTTGTTATCTTTTCGTGTTAACTTTGTCAGTGGTACTTCTATACTCGAGAAACCTTGTACGAATCATCAGTAATAACTAGCTATCCCGAGAAAACTTCAGATTTTTGTAACGCTTGTAGGCCTCGGCCAATCTACTACGGCTTCCACCTTCTTGGGATCGACTGAGATTCCTTCGCTTCAAACAATGTGGCCCAAAAAAGTTATACTTCTCAACCAAGACTCACACTTACTTAGTTTGACATACAATATTCTTTCTCGCAACGTTTGTAATACGATCTTTAGATGTTGTTCATGTTCTTCCGTACTCGGTGAGTATATCAGGATATCATCTATAAAGACGATCATGAATGAGTCAAGGTATGGTTGAGAGCTAGATTCATCAAATCTATGAATGCCGCTGGAGCATTAGTCAAACTGAACGGCATCACCAAACACTTCTAACGATCGTATCTCGTGCGAAAAGCTATCTCCGTATGTCATTCTCCTTGATCTTCAATTGATGGTATCCCGATCTCAAGTCTATTTTTTAAAACACTTTAGCTTCCTTCAGTTGGTTCATTAGATCATCTATTCTCGATAAACGATACTTATTCTTTATCATGACCTTGTTCAGCTGGCGATAGTTTATGCACATCCACAATGTTCCATCATTCTTCTTAACAAATAACACAGGTGCACCCTAAGGAGATACACTTTGTCGAACAAAATCTTTATCGAGTAAGTTTTGTAGTTGCTCTTTTAACTCTCTTAGCTCGGTGGGGGCCATCCTATCAGGTGCAATAAAGATAGGCGTCGTTCCTGGTAGCAATTCAATAGAAAATTTTATTTCTCGATCAATTGGTAGTCCCGATAATTCTTCTGGGAAAACATCAACAAACTCTTGTGCTATGTGAATGTCTTCTAACTCTGGAGCATCCTTCTCACTGTCAACTACATGTTCCAGAAACCCCTGACACCCCTTACTTATCATATTATGTGCCTTAATAGCGGAGATTAGGTACGTTGGTGTAATACTTCGATCTCCACTAAAAGAAAATTTGAGTTTTGTTAGAATTCAAAAGATAACTTTCTTATGGAAGTAGTCTAGGGACTCATGATAAGATAATAACCAGTCCATCCTTAGGATAAGGTCAAAGTTATGCATTCTTAGAGGTAGTAGATCAACCATCAATTCTCGTTCTTTGATGTTAATCACATAATCTTTGTAAAAACATCCCCAATTTCTACTCCACTTCATACGGGAGTCATTAGAGTTATGGCATGGTTCAGATTAGTGCTCAGCTTGCCCAAGAGTGATGCAAATGCCCATGACATGAAGGAATGAGTTGAACCCGAATCAATTAGAGCATAAGATTTTTTGTGAGAAATTGTAAGTTTACTTGTAATCACATCCAGCGTTACCGCCACATCTTGTCGTGTCATAGCGAACACTCTCCTTTGCATCTATTGTCTTCTGGCATTATTATCATCTCGATCTTGATTGTTTCTGAATGGACCTCCACACGCTTGATTAAAATTCCCCGCAATTCCTGGCCTTCCCATCGTCACACTTGCCACTGATGTTGCCACCTGATTTTTCCATTAACGATTCTTCATGAGGTGCCCTGGTTGTCCACAATCAAAACATTTGACATCTAGTTTGACATTTTTCCCTCTACATTCTCTCGACACGTGTCCAATCTTACTGCATGTCCAACATTGCTTAGGTCTACCCTGACTGTCAATTGTTCTCTTATCTTGTGTGTTATATCTTGGGGTGAAACCTCCAGATTTATTCCCGATCCAGGTATGAGCTCTGTTAATGGGTGGTTTGAAAGGAATTTCCACCATCTGCGAATCCTAAGTAGCATTAGGGTTTTGAGACTTCACATTTCTGTAAATTTTTGTGTCGAAGCGATCCTTCTTGAAAGTCTCCCGTCTTTCCCTACCTTCCACCATTTCTTTTTTAGCTCTCCTAGTAGCGTCTACTAACTTCGCATATGTTCTAAAGTTACGAGTAGAGGATCTCGAACAGATGAGGTAATCCAAACCACTTTGGAACCTCCTACTCTTCTCAGCTTCAGTTCCCACCATAGATGTTGCAAAACATAACAAAGCTATGAATTGGACTTCGTACTGGTTCACCGTTCTATCATTCTACTTTAGCATGATCAATTCTTCTTTTTTCTTGTGTCGATAGCTTTCGGGAAAATAATTTTGATCAAATTCCCCTTGAATTGGTCCCACATTACTATTGGTGGTGCGGCTCCTTCCACTGGTGCAATTAGTAGTCTTGAAGTCGCTTCCCACCACTGGTGTGCATCCTCGGTTAACATGAAGGTCTCTAGTATGGACTTCGTACTGCTTTAACGTTCTATCATTCTACTTCCGCATGATGGATTCTTGTTCCTTGTTGTGTCGATAGCTTTTGAGAAAATAATTTTGATCAAATTCCCCTTGAATTGGTCCCGCATTACTATTGGTGGTGCGGCTCCTTCCACTGGTGCAGTTAGTAGTCTTGAAGTCGCTTCCCACCACTGGTGTGTGTCCTCGGTCAAAAAGTTGTTCAACCCTCTTTATCCAATTTTCAGCTTCTGCCTCGCCAGAGCTCCCATTGAACGAGGGAGGGTCCAACTTCTTAAATTGAACGTAGATTGTGTTGTTCGTGCCCACTTGTGCCACAGGTGGTCTCCCATAATATTGCGCTTGTTTCCCCATCATGTAGGTCATGGCTTCGAACATTCGCCTTACAATTTGGTCATTCTGAATCTAAGGTTCCTGTTAAACTTTAGGTTCCCCTTGTTCCTTGTTATATTATTCCTCTGCGTGAACCAAAGCGTACGATTCTCCTTCTCTGTGCATTTCCTAAAGTATAACTGAAACACGTCTTTAATCTATATATTATGATTCACTTGATCATAACTTAATGGATTCATTCAACATTTTATGTATACGTCATCTCATAGAGTTAACCACTTGGGCTATTTTCCCAAGGCCAACTCGTAACACGCATTTGGGGTCCAACAAGAGTCCCGTCTACCACTCTACGTGACTTACGACTCAGACGAATACATGCTGGTCCATTGTGACCTCTAGACTGAACATCCCCAGAAATGGCTAAACCTAGGTTCTGATACCAACTTGTCAAGCCCCCCCTCGAGCACCGGGCACAGAACCTGAGAAAGGGTACACAACCCAACATTCTTAATAACATCTATACTATCGAAGCATCATATTACTTCATTAATTTCGTAAAGGATTTCATTCAAGGGCCCAACCAACATATAAATAATTAAACAGGAGGACTTTACAGCCTCATCAAAATCATCATATTAATTACATGCCAAAGAGGGAAAACAAAAAGGGTTTTAGACCCTAACTTCCACACAACCTTCCCTTTAGCCTAAGACCACGGTGGACGGAACCAGACTCAGCCCTGATCCCATAACCTGCCAAAACATCAATCTGTGTGGGGGTAATCTATAAATCCACGCGCTCACCAATCACTAGAAATAGCATAATAAATTGCACATTGGATAATAAAATAGTTCATCACTTTGAAAATGGGATAACTTTTCGTAAAACATAACTTTTATCACAAAACATTCCATGATTCATCTTTCCATAAATCACCTAATGAGAGAAGGTTTTCCAAGCATCATATATCTTTTAAATAGATATTCCATGATTCCATGATTATTATCCATTAAACCATTTCATATAGCCAAAGGTTATATTAACCTCCCAACCAATAGTTGTTGCAGTACTCAGTCCACGAATATCCCGCCTACTCAATGGACAGGGCAAAGGACTATTCTCCGGGCCACCTAACAATGCTCAGTGGTAGAGTTAACACATCACCCGTGGCTTATTCACGATATATATATATCTAATAACATGACATATACCCACGAACACTTGTGCGGTATATCTATCAAATGGAACCTGCCATGTACGTAATATCAAGACTAACATGATACACATTCTTGGCCTTGAAGCAGACTGTGAGAAAAATAGGAAAGATGCAGAAGACATGTTCTTTTCTGTATTCTCAACATTACTTGATGCTCTTCTATTGCGTGCTTAGGTATTTCATTTTTCTATCAGTAAAAATATCTCTTTTTGTTGGTTTATTTTGTGCAAAGTTACATATTATTGTAGATGGGATGATGTTCATAGTTTATCTAACTCGTTGGCTTGCTCTCATAATTGAGTAGTTCAGTTTATGATTGAAGAAGTTATCGACAATAATTTTACACATTAACAATTAAAGGAGCTAGTGTTTCATTTTTCAACACTTGGATATTAAAATGGTGGAGGAAAGAATTGCTAAAAACTAATTGACTTGATCTCATAAGTATACTGCATTGCTACTCCTTTCATTTCTAAAAGCTTAAAATCACTTCATCTTTTCACGAACACATTATTAGGTTCTTATAGGTCGATATATGCCAGATGGTCTTTTCTAAACTTCTATTTGAAACTTCCTACGATTTTTTGTGTGGATAAAGTAGTAGCTTATTCATCAAAATAAAACTGGTTTTTTCGCATAACTCTTTCGTGTCTTGTTCATCGTTTGATCACTTTTTACATGGTCATAATCCAAGTTTGGAATTGCTACACAATCATGCAAATTGTTGTGTGTGAACATGATGATTTGGATCAAGGTTCTAAATCACGTTATCTTTAACCACCAGCACTAAAGAAGTTTTATTTTTTATTTTTGAATTTGGTTGAATGATTTGATTTATTATTCACATGAACACTATTACTAGACGAAGGTTAAATGCGTGTATGTGAAGTAAGGATAGAAGGCCTGTGACTGTAGTTTAGGATTGTGTGTTGTTGAGATCCACGCGGAGCCTGAGTATAAATATTGTGCTTATTTTCTTTTCAGGGTGCTTGACAAACGGTTAAACCGTTTGATTATTCGAAAAATAAATAAAACTCTGTTGAATTTTTGAGCTTTCACGCTTTCGAGTTGTTGATTTATTTGCACGAATTTTAGCTGTGATTTGAACAATCTTATATATGCATGTATACTAATATTTACTTATAAAACCATGTATACTGATATTTACTAGCATGGAATTCATGTATACTGATATTTACTAGCCTAGAATTCACTTTTCAATATACAGTGCATGCATTTGCTTTTTTGTAATATAACTAAAATGTAGAAAGTAGATTCTTCCCTTGTTTTAAAATAGGTTATGGGAGAAGATCATTTTCAAGTCTTTACATACAATATCTCAGTGTTTTAACTTTATAATTTTCTCCCTGATATTTTTTCATCAAAAGCTAGTTTAATGATCTTGAATTCTTATATTATTATAGTTAATTGTCTATACTCGTGCACATACTTTGCTTTGAATTGATTTTGGGTTATTATTTTTTGTTTATATATGCAAGTGATTTTTCAGAATTTACTCACCTGTAATGTGAAGCGTGATTGTATAAGATGTACTACGGAAAAGTTTTTAGTATTACTAATGATTGATGGTTTGGCAAAAGATATCATACTAACTTGAACATTTTCTTAAATTTATATGAATGACGATTTTTTAATCTTAATTTACAACGTACTTTAGGTCTCTCAAACATTTGAATTAAGTTTATTAAATATATAAGTTCATCAGTTTTTTATATATAATATTGTGTGGTTGATTACTGATGTTATGATTAAAAATATATAGTATACATTGTTCAACTAATGCAGGTATGTGCAAATGTAATAGGTCTACGGAAAAAAAAAGCATGAAAAAAAACATAAATAATTAATCACAATTTTTAACCGTAATAATATTATTTTTATCTCAGTTTTATATATTTTTTATCTCGATTATTATACATTTTTAATCACGGTTTAAAATCCTGATATAAATAATTTTTTATCTCGGTTTTACAATTTTTAATATCGGTTTATATACTTTTCAATCTCGATTTTACATTTTTTAATCTCGATTTTTGTATATTTCATCTCAATTTTTAGGACCTTTCTATCACGGTTAAAAATCGAAATACTTTATCTCGACTTTTAATCTCACCTTCAAAAATCACATTTTATAACTGAGATTAAATATAAATCATCTCAGTTAAAAATTGAGATCTATTAATATTTTAACATGTATTAATGAATTGATGCTATTCTTCAAAATGGTTCTTGGACCTTGGTTCCACCCACCACTGCTCATAATGTTGTTGGATGCAAATGGTTCTATCGGATCAAGCGGAAACCAAACGGTTCCCTTAAACGGTATAAGACTCGATTTGTGGCTAAGGACTTTCACCAACTGGCATTGACTAGTTTGAAACCCTTTAGACTTGTGGTCAAACTTATAACCATTTGCACTATGTTATTCATTGCCACATCCCTTAGGTGGTCAATTTGTCAACTCAACATCAATAATGATTTCCTCAACGAATTTATCAAACAACAAGTGTATATGACTGAACCTCTGAGATTTGTTGACTTTCATCAGATTATGTTTGCAAGCTTCAATGCTCGCTCTACAAATTAATGCAAGCTCCACCTGCCTAGTTTACTCACTTATCTGATTTCCTGTTATGCCATGGTTTTGCAGCATCCAAATGTGATTCTTACTTATTTATTCATCGTTGTGGTCAACTATACATCTATATCTTGCTCTATGTGGACGACATGTAATATCCCATAATTTAATTTACATATAATCAATTATTTGGGACCAATTTAGCATTTTGAGAGAAATAAGAAAGTTAAATGTGTAATTACCATAAGAGGAGGGAGTGTGTGTGTAATTGTAAGATATGAGATTTGATCTCTGACATAAGTCAGGAGATTGGGGGCTGGTAGGTGGAGGAAAAGACAGTTGGTCTGTTGATAGAGAGAAAAAGCGAACGTCTGAGAGAAAAAGGAGAAGCTTCGAGAAGATGAAGCAGATGGAGAAGGAGAGTTGGGAGTTCTTCTATGTTGTGTCCAAAATATATTGGAGAGAAAGAAGAGAAATCATGAGGAAGGTCCCAGAAAAAGAGAGAAGAAGAAGCTAGAAAATGAGGAACGCGGAAGAGGAAGGAAGGAAGGACAGGGATTTCACAGCCATTGTCAAATTTTCATTGAAGTTCTCGGGGTAAGAATCGCATCTCTAGCTCCCAGAGGTCGTATACCATGAATTACCTTCCTTAGTGGATGTATAGGACTCTTTCTCCCTTAGTTCTTTTGACTCTAGAAACATATCTGATGTAGACCCTTCTTTATTTTCCATTGTGGATTTTCTGTTGGGGAGAAAAAATTGGAGTTTGGTTGTTAAATCTTGGTAGAATGACTCTTGTGAAGAGCTTTGGAGTGTTGGAAGTTATGGGAATAGAGGAGAGTAGGTTGTGGGTGTTGTTAAACCTTGGATGATGAGGAGAAACCACATTTTTTCACCTAAACAGAGCCTTAAAATCAGTTTCTGGTCAAGAATTGAGCATCAGCCTTTTTTCGTGATGTGAGTCGACCCAAGTGGTCTAGGTGTCGACTTGTATCTTTTCATGCTCTCTGTTCTTTTAGCAGGCGACACGATGATTCGACCAAGCGAGGTGGAGTGTCGACTCATGCTAATTTTGGTCTCTGTAGTTTTGACAAGCGGGGGAATAGGTCGACCCAACATGCTTTTTCTGCTCTCGGTAGTTGTTGCAGGCGGAGGGTTGAGTCGACCCAAGTGCTTGGGGTGTCGACTCAATCGCTGGCTGTGAGCTTTTGTGTCGACCCGAAGGAGTTGGTCGACCCTAGGCCATTTGAGTCGACCCAATGTGGGTCTGAGTTGACTCAAATGAGGGGAAAAATAATTCTGTTGCAGGGGTGTTTCGGAGCAATTGTAGACCCTTTTTTGTAACATTCTGTAATTTATAAATGGAATTTTAAGAAATGATTAATATTTATTAAGTTTAAAATGGTAATTAATAATTAAATTTTGACCCAACTTAATTAATTTGGGTAATATGGACTTTTGATTTGCAAAATTCCCAAAATGGGTGGAGTGTGGTATACTTTCTGCTGAGTGGAGGCCTTTTTAGGAGAGACAATGATCAAGGTGTCAGGATTTGGAGGCTGACAGCCCCCTTGTCCCACCCACGTTTGTCCCTCCATCAGTACCTGTACCAGAGAAAGATTTTCCCAAATTAGGGATCTGCTTTTCCCTCTCTCTAGAATAGTCGAAATCCCCATCTCTCTAAGAAACCAGAAATCCCTCTTTTCTCCTTATGAAACCTGAGATCTCTTCACTCAGTCGTGTGAGAACGGTGTGAATGAGTGAGTGAAGCTGGTTCCTTGTATTTTGAGGACCTAAAGATGGAAAGGTGAAGTGTTGTTACACCACCCACGATCATTTTTCTAATCTCTCATTCGAGTCACGTCATGAAATACAACCCATGAACAAAGAATGGAACCTAGATTTTTGGTCCTCAGTCCTTGTAAAATCTGTAAAAATTAAAAAAAAAAAAAAACAAATCTAACGGATTTATAAATTTTAATTGGTCGAATAATAAAACAAGTTTGTTAAAATAAAAATTTATTAAATTAAGTGAGGCGGAATTTCTAATCTAAGTTAAATCTTCATGACCCTACAATTTAAAATTAGCCTAATTAAATTAAATTATAATTTAATGAGAACTTTCTAGTAGCAAGAAAATGCATTAATTGAACCAAAGAAATAAAAAGAAACAAATAAGATAAGAGAAAGAAATAAGGAGGAATTAGGATGAAATAATAAAAGAAAATAAATTAACAAAAGGAAGTCTGAAGATCCGTTGATAAAGTTGCCATTTTTTTTTTCTTCCTTGTTTTGGGAAACTGATAAGAAAGTGTCCCATTCCTTCCGAAATAATTGGATCTAGCCTTACCCCTTCCTCCCTTAATAAACCAAAGACCCAGTTCTTTCCCTTCATTCGCGACCTCAGGCTCTCCAATTAACCCAGCATCCGCTCCTCTCTTTGCAAGCCTCTGCTTCAGCTTTCATCATCCCTCAACACTCTCTGATCGTTCATCCTCTTGCCGAAACCTCCAATCACCAATCATCAGAGCACCTTGCTCCTTCGATCCATCTTCTGTTCGGAACCGGGTATGTGCACATCTGTTCTTCAGTTCTGGTTATTTATAGATATATATATATATATATATTCACGTTTTGACCACACACATCCAACCTAGAATGCATGCTCCTAAGATCACTTTGATGATTCACACATGCTTGAAATCGATGTTAGATCACGAGAACAAAGAAAAACCATTGAAAATCGTTGAAAACAAAGAAATATACAGAAAAATATATATGTATATATATATTGTATCACTTTTAAAATCTCACATTTTGATTCGTTTCGACAAAAATTTCGTCTAATAAAAGATATTTAAAACACCCTAAAACTAGTTCCTACATAATTAGATTCAAGAAACGGGTGAAGAATGAAGCAAAAATCAAAAAAATTAGAAACTGGAGAACTCCTCGCTGGCGGGACTTAGCCTCTGTTACATTTTCCTTATTTTGGTGCTTTGGCCTTTGCGTTGCCAGTAAGTGGGATTCATTAACTTTCTTTGTTTTTTTTTTTTTTCTTTCTTTTTTAGTTTTTTTGTTTTGTCCTTTATATTATTAATATTATTATTAATATGATTATTATTATTATTATTATTATTATTATTATTATATTTAATTTAATTCTTTTAATATCTTATATGATATATGATATTAAAATGGATTAATTAGGGAATATTAATATTTATAATTAAAATAATATTTTTCTCTAAATCAATTAAAACATTATTTAAATAAA
>JAUTBS010247189.1:0-11323 GCA_032361285.1 Aequorea victoria
ACTGTTATAAATTAATTCACACATCGTATTACTATGTATTGCTTAAACTCTTAATCCCGACGTATTTATTAGACATGTGCATTTAGTGTACGACACTTTGACTCACTAATGGGTGAGACTTCTGTTGAGGTCAACAAGACCGGTGAGTTGGGTGTCGGCGCTCCGTGTTCGACGGATAATATCATATTGATGGAAACCACATCCGATTCAGATTGATGATACTCCATTGGGCTTGCTTATAGGTTTGATTATGCCAAACCTTGCAGGTGAATTTTTAATCCAGCATATCAATAAGTTAAGTAGGGGGTACTCAAGACTTAAAGAATGATCAAACAGGATTGCCAGTAATCTAGTTTGATCTTCGGATACCTGTAATCTTAAATGTGGGGAGATTATTTAAGTATTTAGTAATTGAAAACTCGAGACATAATCGAGATAAGGCTGAGAGTTCAGTCAAGGCCTTTAGTGGAATACGTCTTGACTCGTGTAAAAATGAATCTAACTCGGGGTTTGAGTTAGTGGTGTTCGGTTTTTCTCAAGATAACTTTTTAGATTTCATTATTTAATTGGGTCGATGGTTTAACGCCCAGATTGATCGAAAATTAAATTAGAGTTTGGGGAACATTTTGGTCCAGTGGGGCATTAAATGGTATATATATATATATATTTCTTATTGATATCAATCCCTTACTTGATTTGTGGGATTGCGGATTATCAATAGAGATTTTGAGTGTGCTGCTATACATATCTCAGTGGTTTTAAATGTCTCACAGGAGCATTGATATGTATATAAATGTTATATATACATATGTTGCCAATTCATTCCATGATTGAGTGCATATATATATTCCATATGTATGCTGTTTGCGCGAGAGATACAGTGTGTAGTATTTTCACTTTACACAGTGAAGCTACGGGATGCACACAGTGAGCAGAGAATATTGAGGGTTTATTTTTTTGTGAGAACAAAAAAATTGGTGAGAATTTTTGGAGGAAAAATATACATATTATTTTTTCGGGATTGATAATCTGAGAAACCGCGTAGAGACTCAAAGGAGGATCGTAACCTACACTACGTTCTTCGTGACGTGCAGACGGGACACACATGAGAAGATCACCGGATCGTCTCAACGGTATTGTTGCAGTCACAGAGATCATCCTACCAGATCTCTTTAGGTATATATTTTCTTTCCGTACCTTTATACCTGTTTTTCGTATTTTCTTTCTACGTCCGTGTATCGGGATTTTCGCAACCCAACAGTTGAGACATTAGATGTAATGTCTGGATGCTTCTTAAAGTGCCTCTTGAAATCTTCTATGAAAACGATAAAAGCATTACTTGCTTATTAGTTGCCTTTCTACTCTTTTCAACCAAGCTCCCAACCATACTATTCTCAATGCGTTGCCTCTAGAGACCAACTCTCCTTTTGTCCGTTATAATTAACCATGCAATAAAGACTTAGGAGTTCTCTTTCCTTTCTATACACAAGATTTTTCATTTTCTTTGATTTAATTTTCTCAAGGCTAGTACATAATACATTTAACGTCATCTCTCCCCCCTATTATTATTATTATCATTATTATCATTCACCAACTCTTTCACCTTCCTAACCACTATCGCCGCCATCTCCTTCACAGTTGTCACCGCTACCACCGCCGTCGTCAACACAACTGCCACTGCTATCGCCTCCACCACCGACACTCTTGCCGCTACTACCCCTACTACCACCGCGACTGTCGCCGCCGCCATTGCAGCTTCCGCTGTCGTCGCTACCAAAAATTAGTTACACCATTTTTTTATGTGAAATGTTTTTGGTCTTTTGATGTAAAACATTTTACTGAAAAAATATTTTACATTGTTTTTGTCAATCCAAACAATGAAAAATATGTACAATATTTTACTAGAAAATATTTTACGTTAAAACAAACAGAGCCTTAGTGCAAAAGTATCCATATGGAAACCCCTACTGGTCTTTTCAAGAATGGATAGGATCCATCATGGTCTTAGGAAACACCCACATTATTCCAAGCATACTGAGAATTCTGGAAATAACTGTAGTCACCCAATAATGAATGAGAAGATGATCAATTGATTCCCCATCTTACTTATACATACAACACAAATTAATATGAATCTGCCTCCTGACTAACTTATTGTTTGTAGTAGTATTGTGGTAACTCAGTTCCAATAGGTATGGTGCCGAGTCGAAAGTAGAGCTGGGTTAGAAGAGAAGATTCGAGCGATTTCACTTGAGAAGAGGGAGGCAGAACAGGGTTCCACCAAAGCTCCGATGATTACGTGTCTCTTAGGGGTTTAGTTTTTCGATCCCTTCAATAGAGCAAGACTTGCTCTATTTATAGGGATGAAGTCATGCAAATTGTAGAGGATGACGTCATGCGGAGAATAAAGTCTGTTAAGGTTTTCATCATGCCATCATCCACTTGAGGTGGTTATTCTGTTTCTATACGTGCACCGGAGCTGTCATTGGTGGTCCCCCCTCTTTCAGTTATACCGGCCTAACGCACCATGCTGTGGCATGGTGCTCGGCAAATTTAAACTTCTAGCGCCCCAAACCACAAGAACTCTAACTCCCGCAGCACCTAGGGCGAGTCTTTCCCAGCCTCTGCCTCTGAGCCAACTCATATGCCCATAACCGAGAAAGGGGCGCAGGCGGGGTCCTTCCACAGCCTCACGCCCCTGAGAGCGGGGCTACCGCTGTGAGCTATCACAGGTGATCCCGCGGAGGTCCAACGTCCTCAAAGGGGCCGCGGTGGGGCTCCTATCTACTAGAGCATCCCCTGGGGTAAAGGGTTTGCTACCGCCGCGGGGGTCCTATGTAAATATAGATGCCTACACTTATCAATGTAAGGACTTTGGTCTTGGCTGCCGTCCACGCAAGGAACGCAACCTTAGAGGGCGCCTTGGGCATCCAAATACCTCTCCACATCAAGGATGCTCCTTGATGACCTTCCAAGGTTTTGTACAAAGATTTCACTTCAAAACTCTAGAATGTGAAAACTCTTCCATCTCAAAACGTCCTCACCATCACCCATATAAGGAATAGTTTTAAGACTTCCAAAAAGATTCACCAACTCCTCTGCCTCTCAATCATTCAACTCTCTATGTAAAGCAATATCTCAAAAAACTTCTGAGTACCTTCTCTTCCGCACACCATTATACTCTCTAGCATCTTCTTTTCGTTCATAGAGTTCAAATTTTTAATTTCTTTTTTAATTTTTTAACATAATTCAAAGTAGTGGTGTAATCGGTTAAGTTTGGCCGGGGTTCATGATAAATGCTGAACCGAACTTTTCAATTCTGTGATCATATGCACTGGGACCAACTATAAGTCATTGAGCCTAACTATAGTGGGTTGAAGTGGTTTCGCTCAATTCGATTAGATCAGTGTTAGGATCTCAAATGCAACCCAATCTCCAAAGCAGCAAACAACTCAAATTGACCCAAATCCCCACGCCAACGAGTAAACCAACTTAACCCACATATGTTCGTACTATGTTCGTGCATATGCATACATGTAAGTTGAAAGATTAGAGACGAAATTGATTAAAAGAAAAACGGATCTTGAGGCCTCAGAGGACTTCAGATTCAAGGAAATGAGCGGGCTTTTATGTTACTTGTCCGACACTATCGTTGATGAAAAGAAACACCTCAACTCTTCTGCAGGTCTGTACCCAAAGATCCTCTTCTGACAGCGATTTTCTACACCGTTAAGCTCTCTGCAAATCAACCTTGAGAAGGGCGGACTAAGCGAGTCAGTGGTAATCCAAGTAGGTATCATGAAATCGGCGTGTTCATGCCTTCAAAACGTTGGTTTGTCAAGGTGGGCAGAGTGCAGAGAAAAAAGAGACACAGGAAAGAAAGAGCAGAGAGAAAAAATGAGAGCAAAGAGAGAGCAAAGAAAGGGAGACTGAAGTGCTGAGAGATGACTGGAAAAAGAAAGGGGAGAGAGCCGCATGAGAGAATGAATGGAGAGAAAGGGTTATATTTAATGGGAGTTGGAGATGATTATGAAATATTATATCTGAGATAAATGGAAGGAGAAAGGTAATTTTTAGTTTTTATTGCAAAGGGGAAACTGTTACGTATAAATAATATACATCCGCAAAAAGAATGCGGTTGCTGATCAAAAATAAAAAATAGATAGAATGCAGTTGGTTTCAGCTGCAGGATTTTGAAAACAGTGACGAAATTGATAACCAGGCTTGCCTATGGAAGAAAACCGAGCTGACCAATGATAATGATTGAAACCAACCAATTCAATCGGTTCGACTGGCTTCAAATGGTTTGATCAGTTTTTCGGTTGTTCTTTCACTCTACCTCAAAGGAACTTGTTCAGTTTTTATTACAATATGGGAAATCTCTGCCACTGGGAAACTTTGTCTTTTGTTTATTTTCATGCCTGAAACATAACGGCAGGTGGATCCTCCAAATGCTTACTGACAAACTACAACATTACTTCGAGATAGAACTTTGTCTGGTGTCTTAAGTAACCTTTATTCTTCGGTACGAACTCAGTACAATTCTGTTTATTCGAAGTACTCTATTTGGTGGCTGTATGCCTTAATTATTTACCTTCTGACATGATTCTTGCATGCTAAGCTCCTGGTGTTAAAGAGAACTGGTGGACTCATATGACAGGCATCATAGTTTTTTAGGCTATTTTGAGATATTAGTTGTGCTTCTTTCGTGATTTTTGTAAGGGATTTTGGAGTATAGGATTGAAAACTTCCCTACCATTTTTTCCTTGAAAATGCTGCCTTATCTCTTTCACACTCTGCATTACATTTCTCCAGTGATAGGAAATAGAAACTGCTTCTTGCAGTAACGACTTAGTGGAGGATAAGGATATGGAATGGTCACTATTATATTCTAGTTCCACACATTTGATTGTTTGGGTAGTCTTTTCATCTCCACTGTACTTTCTTCCACAGAACATATGGGTTCATAGCCAATTGTAAAGATATCATTTGTATGCCTATGAAGTGTGATATTTTGGGCTCTCTGTTATATTGGTTGATAATTCAATGGGCCATATGTATTCTCATTCATTTGATTTCTCCATCGGGTCGATGATGAGAAAGCTGTTGGACCATGGCTTTTGCGTGAACAGCTCCTGCCTATTCTGCCATTGCTAATGTAATTACTGTTCGCAATCTTTTTGATGCACTGTATAGTTCTTCTTGTCAATGCCTTCCTGTTCATATATATGACAAGTATTTTCGGTCTTTTGAAAATATTACCTGGCTCCTTGAATTAGAACGACTTTTTTAAACTTGAGCTCCCCACACCCTCCCGCCCTCTTTTGGTGTATGGTGGATTGGAGTGGGGAAGTGGGGTATTTTTTTTGTATTATTTTTTTGGGGGTGGGGTGGGGTGTTGGGAGTCAAGGTTAATCAATGATCAAGACTTTAAGGCGTTCTGTCCTTTTTCTTCATTCTTTTCATGAATGGCTACAACATTTTTCAGTGCTTTGCTTACTTTGTCGAGGATGCATTAAGGAAGTTAAGTGTTTGCTTTGGGAGTTATCATGTACCTTGTACTGTTGTGTTAACATCATTTGTCTGGTATCATGTGTTTTTTTGATTGAAAAAATATGTATATCTTTTAGTTCCGTGTGTTAAATCTTCATATTCATAGCATGATATCAATTATTTATTTCCTGAGAAAATCTCCCTACAGTCCAATATTTAGTTTATTAAGTTGATTATACCGCAAAACAAAATCTCGTTGAATGAAAAAAAAATAAGAGAGAGAAAGCGAGAGAGATGTAGAAGAGCAGGATTGCTAATGCAAACAGTTCTTCCTGAATGCTGAATTAGTGGTTCTTATTCTTAATGAAGGGAGATCAAAGCTGTGGAAAATGCATTAATGCCTCGATCCACAGTTAACCTTCAGTTGCTGACTGGGAGATCATTTTAAACATTAGTGGTTGAGCTTCCTCATGCAACCAGTTCTGCAACATGTTAGAATCTCTGCATGGCCTGGTGAGTCCTTTTTGTAGTCAAGACTTGATTGAACTATTGTGTATCTTGATTTGATTAACTTGGATATTGTTGTGTAGATTGTTTAAACATGACTTCAAAATCCTGTGAGCCTCTAGCTCTGTGACATCACGATCAGTCTAATTGATATGCCCTGGATATCGGAGAAGGAAGCATGAAATTTTAATGTTCATACTAGAGAGATTCTCTCATGTTCTGCGTTGATATTGTGCCCCTCTCCGTAAGTAACAACGATAAGCTGATCAGATTGTCCTGTTCTTTTTTTTGTTTTTTGTGTGTGTGGACAAAGCATGTAATGGTTTTGCCTTGCCATCTTAATTACTCAAGTTTCTTGGGAAAACCATACTGGGGTAGCACAACATGCTGTTGTGTTCCTTTGGAGCGGTCTTATACATATTTTTATCATATGAACCTTTCATCTTGTACGAGTCGGTAGTTGATCATTCATTTTATTGGGTATTGGTAGCCAGATGATTAAATTACATGTCTTGAAAAAAAATGAATGGTAAGTATGATTTTGACAGAAAAAAATAGTTACACAGTTGTGATCCGATCAAGTGTCATCCTATATCCAATCAAACTCATTTTTTGCATGTTTAATAAATTCAGCCCACTGCAAGATAATCGGGTTCGAATCATCAAAATGTGTCCAATTAGCGATATGGCTAGATAACGGACCCCAGAAGGGCACAACACCGACCCCAGTTCCAGTTTCTTGTAGTTTGATGCTATATGTATGCTCCATTATTTAAAAGCAAACTATAATATCTGTGCAAAGCTATCTTTTTGAGTTTACGCAACCTATTATCTGTATGATGTCCGTCTCGAACTTAGTTGACAGTCTCTTTCTTTCTCTCTTGCAGGGCAGTTGATGCTGACCGATTGCGTTCTGTACTATGTTTTGGGAGTTCATCAATATAAGAAAGATGTGAGACATGGTTTAGCAAGGGATAAGAGGCAGGTGGATAAGGCCTGAAGTGCACCATTGGGTATTCCTCTTTGATATTTTTTTTAATAATATTAGTTCTCATTAATTTTGTTGAATATTCTTCTTTATTTTAGGTTATTTTATTTATCTATGGCCATGTTGACCGAAATTCTCCATGTATATATAGTTTCCTTGTACATATGATTTTTTTTTCTAAGATAGGTTTTTTTGTCTGTATAGATATGTGATTACAGTGGGAATAAAAATTAAGAGATTTTAAAATCTCAAATTTCTTCTTGGTATCAGAGCCAGGTTGACTGAAACCTAGCTGAAATCGCTGACTTTTGTCGCCCACCTTCGTTGCCGACTTTTGTCTCCGACCATCGCGTCACCACCAACTTTCATCGCCGACCATTGTGTCGCCATCGCGTCACCATCCCTCGCCGACCACTTTCGCGTCGCCATTGATGATCGTTGCGATTTGCGATCTGCGACGACCTTTGCGATTTGCGATCCCTCGCCGATGCGACGACCTTCGCGATTTGCGATCCCTCGGCGACGACCTTCGCGATTTGTGCCTGGTGTGCCTCCTAGCTGTCGCCGTCGACGCGTCACCATCACTGACCTTCGGCAATCCTCTGGTTTTGCCATCACTGACCATCGTCTTCCTCAACAACCTGTTCGCCGACCATCGTCTAGCTCCGGCGACCCTTGCCGGACCTCCACCTGCTTTCGGCGACCCTCGCCGGACCTCTGACGACCTTGTTGAGCCTCCGTCAGACCTCCGATGACCCTCTGTTTGTAGGTGTTTGTTTCCTAGGTCTCTGCCTCCCATTTTTTTATTCTTGCTGCTTGTCATCCTCGGTTGTGACTCATGGAGGATAAAAACTTTATCCCGGCTGCTGCTCCACCACGTCCAGATCTCTCTCTCAACACACTCGCTCACCGTGTTACGAGTGTGTTGTTGAACGGAAAGAACTTTGCCGCTTGGTCCCGATCGTTCCGTCTTTTTCTTGGAGGAAAAGGCAAAACTAGATGAATTTTGGGCAAAGCACCGAAGCCGGATATTGCCGGATATTGATGACACTGCTTATGTACAGTGGGATATTGATAACTATACTATATTGGGCTGATTAATTAATTCTATGGAGGACAAGATTTATCATATGTTTATGTTCCACGACACTGTCCACAGTCTATGGTCATATCTGACACAGATGTATGCCCATCAGCATAATGACTCTCGGATCTTTGAGCTCTACCGACAGATTCATCATGCTACACAGGAATCATTGGGACTCTCTGTGGCCGAATTTTTTGGCTTCCTCCAGTTCCGCTGGGAGGAGTTGGCTCAATATGAGCCACTGAGCGATTTTTCCACAAAAGCTCACATTCTTGTCAAACGCCTTGACCGCCAGCATACCTACCAGTTTTCGATGGGTTTACAACCCGAGTTCAAATCTCTTCAGACTCAGATTTTGAACACCTCACCTATGCCTTCTCTTTATGAGGCGTTTGCTACTGTGGATGGGGATGAACGACGTCGCAGTATGATTCGGCCTTGGAATCAGCTACCAGGATCCGTTTTACCTGAGCATCCGCCTCTGTCTGATCAGATGGCCTTTTCTACTTACCTCTCGTGGTCCCGGTTCACGTCGTGACGAGAATAGGCCCATTTGTTCCTGCTGTGGGAAAGTTGGTCACATCAAGGATCGATGTTTCAAGTTTCATCCTGAGTTCAGGGAGAAATTTGCCAGGAACAAAGGTAAGGGCTCCTACCAATCTGCAGCTCTAGCTGAGACATCTGCTCCCGCAACTACTTCTGATTATGTGTGTCTTGAGGCTCACATACTGCAGATGCAGTCTCAGCTCGGCTCTCTTCTTCAGCAGCCCCCTCGTACAACGACCCCCTCTGGCCCTATAATGACTCTTGTCGCAGGTGCATCTATTGCCTTTCATGTTAGGTTTGGCAAACCTACTTGGGTTCTTGATTCTAGAGCCAATGATCATATGACTGGTGAGTTGTCCCTTTTTTCTTCTCCTATCTTACCTACTCATCAATCTGTCTGCCTTGCCGACGGGTCTTCTACCCAAATTGAGGGCAAGGGTGATATTTGTCTCTCTCCTGACATCTCCCTTTCTTCAGTTCTTCATGTCCCTAACTTTGCATATAATCTTCTTTCTGTGAGTCGTTTTGCGAAAGACCTTGATTGTGCTGTTGTTTTCTTACCTCAATGTTGTTTTCTGCAAGACCGAATTTCGAAGAAGATTTTTGGCAGGGGATATGAGCGGGATGACCTGTATTATTTTGGGGATTCTGCACATCAGCACTTACCTTGTTCTAGCTTTCAAGCCTCTGTTTTGCCTGTTTCCGAGTCCTTTACATTTTCTTCCAAACATTTAGTCTTGTGGCATGCCCGTTTAGGACATGTGAATTTTCAGGCCATCGCTACTACGTCACTTTTATTGATGACTACACTCGGTGCACTTGGGTCTATTTACTCAAGAGAAAATTTAAAGTTTTTTCAACTTTCTCTACTTTTTTACAAATGATTAAAACCCAGTATCATACTATAGTTCGTCATCTTAGGTCTGATAATGGTCGTGAGTATGTTAGTGATGAATTCAGATCTGAACTTAACAAACATAGCATTCTTCATCAGCTTGCTTGTCCCTATACACCTGAACAAAATGGTGTAGCGGAACGTAAGAATCGCTCCATCATGACAGTTGTACGGTGCCTCCTTTATGGAATGAATGTCCTTAAGTACTTCTGGCATATGGTTGTTCTTACTGCTACTTATCTTCTTCATCGGACTCCTAGTCGGGTTTTGCATGGTAAAACACCCATGCATCTTCTTCAGCCTGACACCACTCTTTTTTCCATCTTACCTCGGGTTTTTGGATGTACTTGTTTTGTTCACAATCGCAGCCCCACCCGTACTAAATTGGATAATAAATCTATTCGGTGTGTTTTCTTAGGTTACTCTGCCCTATCTAAAGGATATCGTTGCTATGATCCTATTTCTAGGCATTTATATCGCTCTCTCAATGTCACTTTTTTGGAGTATGCCCCTTTCTTTGCATGCACCATTCCATCTCCTATTCCAGCTATGGCGGAGGTCCTAGAGGATTCTACTGATCTACTTCCGTGCCTGTTCCTCTCTTTGAGTTCCCTCTGGCGCCTCCTCCACCTCCAGTGCCACTTCACACTGCTCATATACCCTCTTCTCGGGTTTTCCTTGAGCCGTCCCACACTTTTTCTCGCCGTGCTCGCTCTCTTGCTCCCCTGCCGACTTCTTCTCCGGAATCAGGTAATGTTTCTACCCCTAGTCCTTGATCCTCCTTCTCCTCGTTATCCCACTCGTGCTCTTTTCCCTCCTGATAGATATGATTTTTCTGGTTTTACTAAAAATCATATTGCCAAGTTTATCTCTTATTATGGTATTTCAGACTCCCATTACTCATTCCTTGGTTGTCTTGACTCGGTTCATATCACTCGGTCTGTATCTGAGGCTCTTCAAAATCCCCATTGGGTTACTGCAATGCAAACTGAAATGGCGGCCCTTCAGCAGAATCACACTTGGGACCTTGTTTCTTTGCCTCTTGGGGAGAAGACGATTGGTTGCAAATGGGTCTTTAGTGTCAGATTTCTCCCTGATAATACGGTTGATAGGTACAAGGCTTGTCTAGTTGCCAAGGGATTCACACAGATTTTGAGAAAAGACTTCAGTGATACATATGCCCCAGTGGCTAGTTTGACTATAGTTCGTCTTCTCATTTCTCTTGCTGCCTCTCTCTCTCGGCCTCTTCATCGGCTTGATGTCAAGAATGCCTTCTTGAATGGGGATCTGCAGGAATCGATTTATATAGATCCACCTCCTGATTTTCGCGCTGAGAAAAAGTATTCTGGAAAAATTTGTTGTCTCAAAAAATTCCTCTATGGCCTTAAACAGTCTCCGAGGGCATGGTTCAGCCGTTTCAGTGAGGTGGTTATTTTCTTGTGATTTATTCGATGTCATTCTAATCATACCTACTTTATTTACCGTTGTCCTGATGGTCGCTGCATTATCTTGTCCGTGTATGTTGATGACATCATTCTTACTGGTGATGATGCTCCAAGAATTGCCAAAGTGAAGCAGAAACTTGGAGTTGATATTCATTTCATTAGGAAAAATATTTGACCGGGGGTTATCATCCTAAATTTGTTCCCTCATCAGATCAGACAGAAAATATGTTCACTAAGCCAGTTGGACCCTCTCTCTTAAGATCTTCTTTTGTCAAGGTTGGTCTCGTTGATATCTTTGCACCAGCTTGAAGGGAGTGTTGAAGATTAGAATATTTTATTTATAGTCATGTTGATCATATCTT
>JAUTBS010247300.1:0-11321 GCA_032361285.1 Aequorea victoria
GTATTCTTTTGCATGTTCTCTCGTTAACCCCCTTTCTGTATGTGTTGCTTTCGATAAATTTAAGACAAGAACTGAACAGAACGGTTAAGTAGAGGCTGATCCTCGGATTGGGTGAGAGGGGTGCCTAACATCTTCCCCTTTCATACCCTAGCTTCTGAACTAAAGATCTTTGGTAATGACGGACTGGTTTACCTTGAAAACGGCCCCTTTTTGGTTTCTTGGTTTCTTCTAAAACTAAGTGGCGACTCTGAAAAACTCGTGCGGTCTCAACCCACGGATGCATATTTTGAGGGAAAACCCCTCTCCCCTCCTTTCTCACACATCCCAGTGTACCCGGGATCGGGAGGGGCGACGAGAGGGCGGGGTCCCCACAGCTCCCACGTGGCTTCTTTCACTTTGTGATTGAGCCAAAGGACTTTAACATGACGAATGTGTTTGTTTCGTAGAACATTCTCTTTCGTATTCAAATCTGAACATGCTGCTCATCATAAGATAAATTCTCACGAACCTGAAGTGGCTCATAATCGATCACATGCGTCGGGTTATGAATATACTTTCTCAACATAGAAATATGAAACACGTTGTGCACTCCTGCGAGGCAAGGCGGCAACGCCACTTCTCCAACACGATCCAAAATCTCGAAAGGTCCGATATACCGGGGACTCAACTTTCCCTTCTTGCCGAAACGAATAACGCCTTTCCACGGTGAAACTTTTAGGAAAACTATATTGCCAACAATAAACTATAAATCTCGTCTACGCGAATTAGCATAACTCTTTTGTTAACTTTGCGTTGCAAGAAACTTGTTCCGAATAACCGCAATCTTTCGAGTGGCATCCTCCACCAAATCTAGTCCAAAAGGTTGTCGCTCGCCAACTTCATACCAACACACAGGGGACCTACACTTCTGCCCGTACAAGGCTTCATGCGGTGCAACCCCCAAACTCGAGTGAAAACTATTATTATACGAGAACTTCATCAATGGTCCTCTCAACATGTCTTCTAACGTTTGAATGGTCCTCTCGGACTGGCCATCGGTCTGCGGGTGGTAAGCTGAACTGAAGTCCAATCGAGTACCCAAAGCTACCTGAAGGGCATCCTAAAACTTAGAAATGAACCATGGGTCACGATCTGAGATAATAGAAATTGGCAAACCATGGAGTCGAACTATCTCTCTAACGTACAACTGTGCCAGGCGATCCAATGAATACGTCATCTTGATGGCAATGAAGTGAGCTGAGTTCGTGAGTCGGTCCACAATCACCCAAAGAGCGTCATGTCCACCACGTGTAAGACGTAACCCAGATACGAAATTCATCGTGATGTTCTCTTATTTTCACTCGGATAGTGGTAACGGTTGAAACTTCCCCACTGGTCTTTGATGTTCGATCTTCACTTGCTGACAGGTGAGACAATGCGCCACAAACTCCGCTATATCCCTCTTCATGCCATTCCACCAAAAGTGTTCCCAAAGATCCCTGTACGTCTTTGTTCCTCCCGGATGGATGCTGTACCTAGAACTGTGAGTTTTGGTCAGAATCTCTTTTCTTAGCTCTTCGTTGGTAGGTACAGACACCCGATCTCTAAAATTTAAAACTCCAACATCACTGACGCTGAAATCCTTACTCTCGCCCTTGAGCAACTCCTCCACATTCTTCTTATATTGAAGATCATCCTGTTAAGCTATACGGATTCTCTCCAACAAAGTCAACTTTACCGTCAGCTGACTACACAAAATAGTACCCTCCCGATGCATAACTTCCACCTCTATTCTCCTCAAATCTTCTAACAGTTGGGGTTGAATGGTTAACAATGTCAAGCTGCCTCCCGAAGTCTTCTTGCTCAAAGCATCCGCTACAACATTCGCCTTCCCCGGATGATAATGAATCTCGACGTCGTAATCCTTCAACAACTCTAGCCATCTTCTTTGCCGTAGATTGAGCTCCTTATGAGTAAAGATATACTTCAAACTCTTGTGGTTGGTGTATATCTCGCATAATTCTCTATAAAGATAGTGCCGCCATATCTTCAATGTGAAAATAATTACTGCTAACTCCAAATCGCGTGGGGGGTAGTTCTTCTCCTGAACCTTCGAATGGCGTGAAGCATACGCTATCACCTTGCCGTGCTGCATCAGAATGCAACATAGACCTTGACGATAAGCGTCAGTGTAGATCACAAAATTTCCTCCTCCTGTCGGTAGAGAAAGAACTGGTGCTGATGTCAATCTATCCTTGAGCTCCTAAAAATTGTGCTCGCACTTATCCGTCCATTCGAACTTTACACCCTTTCGAGTCAAGCTGGTGAGTGGCAGGACAATCCGAGAAAACCCTTCCACGAACCGTCGATAATAGCCCGCCAAACCCAAAAAACTGTGTATCTCAGTCACTGATGTTGGTCGCGGCCAATCAACAATCGCCCCGATCTTGCTTCTATCCACAAAAACTCTATCCTTGCCAATAACGTGCCCAAGAAATGCCACACTGTCCAGCCAAAACTCGCATTTGTTAAACTTGACATATAAATTCTTCTCCCGTAGAGTTTGAAAGACTTCCCTTAGATGCTCTTTGTGCTCCTCTTCGCTTTTAGAATAGATTAGAATATCGTCGATAAAAACCACAACGAAGTGATTTAGATGGGGTTTGAAAACTCAGTTTATTAGTTCCATAAAAGCCACTGGAGCATTGGTCAAGCCAAAAGATATAACCAAAAACTCCTAGTGGCCATAACAGGTCCTGAAAGTAGTCTTCGAGATGTCCTCCTCCTTAACCTTTAGTTGGTGATAACCAGACTGCAGGTCAATTTTGAAAAACACATTTGCTCCTTATAATTCATCGAATAGATCGTCAATCTGTTGCAGAAGGTACCGATTCTCGATAGTAACCTTGTTCAACTCCCTGTAGTCAATGCACAGACGCATTGAACCATCATTCTTCTTCACAAACATAACTAGAGCACCCCACGGTGAAACACTGGGTTGGATGAAACCCTTGTCCAACAACTCTTGTAGCTGAACTTGCAATTCCCTTAACTCCAACGGTGTCGTCCTGGACGGCGCCTTAGAAATCGACATAGTACCAGGTAAAAGATCAATAGAGAACTCGATCTCACGATCAAGAGGAATACCAGGTAGGTTCCAGGAAAGACATCCGGGAATTCCCTCATGATAGAAAACTCCTCCAACCTTAGCTCGGGTGCCTTGGTAGCTACAGCATAAGCCAAAAGGCCTTCACAACCTTTCCTCGACATCCGATTCGCATGAAAACTAGACATTCCCACATTTCCTTAAAAAAAGAATTTGTGCTGTCCGGGCATGCTGAAGACTACCATTTTATAGTAATAATCGATCGTCGCATGATATCTAAAGAGCCAATCAATTCCCAGAATAACATCAAAATCGCAAATCACAAGAGAAATTAGCTCTACAGGAAAACTCCTACCCTCCAACTCTACAATGCCAAGACGACACACCTCGTGAAGCAATACCGTGTCCCCAATAAGAGTGGACACAGATAAACATACATCCAGAGGTTTAACCAACAGCGATAAACGATATAAGAACTTAGGCATAGCAAAAGAGTGCGAAGAACCCTAGTCTATGAGAGCTCTAGCTGGAATAGATGATATAAAGATTGTACCCTGCACCACAGATGGTGACGCCTCCGCCTCCGCCTCCTCTCGTGTAAGAGCAAACATGTGACCTTGAGTAGCAGTAGTCTGATTCGGTGCCCGGTTGTAAGTGGGTGACTTATGATTCCCTTGGCAATTCTGTTGAGCCGGAGCTGGTCCACTGATGAGTGCGCATGGTCGCTGGAACTGAATAGACTGTTGAGCCTACGATCCTCCCGTTTCCTTTTGCCAGCAGTTAGGAGTGATGTGGCCCATCTTGCCACAGTTGAAGCACTACTTCGGTGACCCATCGCAATTGTGCCCTTATGAATGAATCTTTCCACAACGGTTACAAGTCTTCTGATTCTACTGCCATGACTCATTACCAACCTGGGGCTGGGGTTGGTTCTGAGTGAAGAACTTCTTCGCTGGATTGTTGCCTCCAAAATTGCTGATTGATAGTTTCGAATCTCAAAACCTCTTGGGTTGCTGCTCTCAGTTCTTCTGTACTTCGTCCAGACTCTGTTCAACCAACAAAGCCTTGGTCACAACCTCTAATAGGCTCTTTGCCTCGAATAACGATACCCTACTATGAATAGTCGGGCGACACCTTGATAGCTCCGTGAACTTTCCTTCGTACTCGGCCACTGTCAAGCCCTTCTGCTCAAGCGTCAGAAATCCCACTTGTTTCTGTTTCTTGATTGCAACTGGGTAGAACTTCTCCTCAAACACTTCAAGAAATGTCTTCTAGACCAATTCCTATTCTCGGCCTTCATATTGGTGTTTCACCATATGCCACTAGTGCTCAGCCTGGCCTTCCAAGACATACGTAGTCAAAGATATCTTTTGCTCGTTGGTGTAGCCAAGTCGGTCAAAAATCTTCTCCATATTCATCTTCCATGTCTCTGCGTCATCTGGATTAACAGATCCCTTAAAGGCTAGGGGATGCGCCTTTAAGAACTTCTCGAACATCGAGCCTTTATCCAAGCTCATCGGACGGCCTGCCCTTTACTGAGGCTGGTTCCCAGGAATCATGCCCACCAGTGCTTGGAGAGTCCCGTCAGCAACTGGGGCAGCAGGGGCAACTGGAACGGTCGGTGCTACAGAAGTAGCTGGGGCTGTAGGAGCAACCAGTGTCACAGGAGTACTGCTAGAGGCATGCTCCTCATGAATATCTTAAGGAGATGCGTACCTCAAAGCCACATTATGTCGTGGGGGATCCATATCACTGAGAAACAATATCACATCATGAACATATATAAGATCAATCAGTTCAGCAAAAAAATAACAACTCTCGGGATTCTGACCTCTACTAATGATGCATGAACATGTACTACAGTTTAAATTCTAGAGACATAGAACTTATGCTCTGATACCAACTCTGTCACACCCCAATTTGGGAACTATGACCGGTCATGGATTATTGGCCTTAGCCCACTGAACCAAGAAAGCCTAACATGCAAATTAGCTAGATGTATGCTAATTATTATTCATTTTTGCAAGGTTTTAAACCAATTAAAATTGATAATTTATTTATGGGGTTAAACCGCCCATCCAAAAACTATAACCATAATCTTGGTTAAAATAGCCCAACAATCTGACAGTAATGTCATTCCATAATTCATAATAAATACTAAAAAATGTATTAAGTGCGGAAGCTAAAATGGACTGAATGCATATGCATGAATCCTAGAGGTCGTATGCCGGATCCCAACTGCTCACGAACTCAACATCCATATCATCACTAGAAACCTGAAATGTTAAAATACTACATCAGCAAAGCTGTTGAATGAAGTACGCATAGCAAGATACAATTCTAAAACAGGAAATAAAATATACTGATAAAGAAAACATAATCATGGTAGTAGAATACAATATAGGTAAACGAGATGATCAACCATCCAAACATTCGACAGTTCAAAACAATTATATTTTTCCTTCTTTTCTTGTGATCTCGTTAATACAATGAGTCACTCATAAAATCTTAGACAGGACAACATCAAGTTCATAAATAAAATACTCGCATAAAGATATGCCAACAATATAAACATGTCCAACAGTAATAATAGTGGTGTACGATATGATCAAAATGTGTAATAGGGGATACCAAACCACATGAACGACATCCCGGGAAACAATAGTAAATAATGTCTTTTTCTTTTAACTCGGGAGTGTCTCGGCCCATTAGATCCAACATCGAACAGGAGTCACCCATGATGGTGCACGGTCTCTTCTCACCGACGATCCCAATTCAGGTCACCAGAAACCACGGACTATCACTTGAACTGTTAAGTAAGTTAGAGTCACCACGGAAGCAACCGGTATTTTTCCTAATTGGCCAGAGTAAAACTCTGTCACACCCCAATTTGAGAACTATGACCGGCCATGGATCATGGGCCTTAGCCCACTAAACCAAGAAAGCCTAACATGCAAATTAGCTAGATGTATGCTAATTATTACTCATTTTTTTAAGGTTTTGAACCAATAAGAATTCATAATTTATTTATGGGACTGAACCGCCCATCCAAAAACTATAACCATAATTTGGGGCAAAACAGCCCAACAATCTAATAATAATGTCATCCCATAATCCATAATTAATACTGAAAATGTATTAAGTGCGAAAGCTAAAATGAACTGAATGCATATGCATGAATCCTAGAGGTCGTATGCCGGATCCCAACTGCTCACGAACCCAACATCCATATCATCACTGGAAACTTGAAATATTTAAATACTACATCAACAAAGCTGGTGAATGAAGTACGCATAGTAAGATACAGTTCTAAAACAGGAGATAAAATATATTGATAAAAAAAATATAATCATGGCAGTAAAATACAGTATAGGTAAACGGGATGATCAATCATCCAAACATCTGACAGTTCAAAATAGTTATATTTTTCCTTCTTTTATTGTGATCTCGTTAACACGATTCACTCATAAAATCTCAGACAGGACAACAGAAAGTCCATAAATAAAATACTCGCATAAAGATATGCCAACGACATAAATATATCTAGCAGTAATAATAGCGGTGTACGATATGATCAAAAGGTGTAACAAGGGATACCAAACCACAGGAACAACATCCCGAGAAACAATAGTAAACAATGTCTTTTTCTTTTAACTCGGGGCTGCCTCGACCCATTGGATCCAACATCGAACAGGAGTCACCCGTGATGGTGCACGGTCTCTTCTCACAGACGATCCCAGTTTAGGTCATCGAAAACTCCAGACTATCCCTTGAACTGTTGAGTCAGTTAGAGTCACTACGGAATCAAACCGGTCTTTTCCCTAACTGGCCAGAGTCACCTCCATAGAGGACTTTTCCCTGAACTTTCATATGGTCCCAACAATACATCATGATCGCACCAATAATAGATGAATAAAATATTTTATTTATTTTAAAATAATTCCACCATGATTTTGGATTAAAAGATACTACAAATAGTACATGGAAGTTAAAAAGAATTTGAAACATACTTACATTTTTCCACCGGAAACATTTAGGGGAAACATGAGTTTTAATAAAAATACGTAACGTATAAACACTCACCTGATAACCATAGAATAAATGCAATGAAATAGCAAAGAGGTGATCTACGTCATCCTGAATAATAAAATATACAAATCACACGTAAATAACAATTATCGATAACGATCTAACTATTTGAATGATCCATTACCCATTAATTAAAGCTTTTAATCATTTGTTTTGTGATTTAACTAGTTTATTATTTGATTAAATGTGTTATTTAAACTGATACCCCAAACGACACATTTAATCCTTTCAAAATTTATTTATAATGTTTTTCGATTTATTAAGTTTAATTATTAACTAATTACAACTTATAATTAATTTATCATCCAACAATGTTTTTAATCATTTAACTTAATTAAAAACATAATTTTAGAGCTTACATTATCATCAAATAACTTAGTTAACATTAGGGTTAGCCAAACAAGCCTTTAACAGAGTATATAACAGAGAACTAAGCTCTCAGCTTGTTTCCATCCGGACGCCGGGCAGTCCCATCCGGACGGCCAACAACAGAGGGAGGATTCGACTACAGGGTTGCTCCATCCGGACGCCAGACGAGCTCCGTCCGGACGAAAAACCACCTAGGCTTCATCGTCCACAGTCGTCGAGCTCCGTCCGGACGATGGTGGGTTCTGTCCGGATGGAACACCAACAGAGGGCCAAAACATGTTCTGTAAATCAAACTTTTTGATTCGTTTTTCGATGTCTTTCTTCAAAGCTTAGGCTTTTTGGTATAATAAGAGTTATTAATTTCCAATAGATTTCTTAACCAAAACAATATAAGAACTTGGTTTAGATTCTCATGTGTATATATATATATAATAACCATATGTTTATATATATATTTTGTATATCAAAATATGTGGGTGTTTTGGTTCTTGATCTTAAACACAAAAATCATTATCTCAATGTGATCAATCTGTTGTTATTTATATATAAACATGTTCTCTCTACATAAATAAACATATACATTATATATATATATCTATGTTCTTGAATACAAAAATCAAAAATGGAGGAGAGAGAAAGAGGAGACTAACCGAAGAAGAAGATAGTGACCACGACGGCGGTGATGATTGGCGGCGTGAGGTGGTTGTGGTGGTGCAGTAGGTGGCGAGTGAGGCTGTTGGTTTAGTGATGAGAGAAGGGGAGGTGCTACATGGAGGGTTTGAGAGAGAGAGAGAGATGGAATGTTGAGAGAGTGCGTTAGAGAGGGAGAGGTGGTTGAGAGAATAAAGAAAGAATGGGGGAGATTAATTTTTTTTGGATAATTAAGAATTATATACGAACAAAGAAACATTTACACGATTGCAAGGGGCATTCCCCAGGATAGACAAGATCAAACCAAACATTTTTAAGATAATTTCAACGAAATAGATCAAGGGGCATTCCACGGCAAAGGAATGAGGCAGCAGCAGGCTACAACACAAAAGACCAACCCAGAAGCAATATATACCACGAACAGCAACAAAAATCCATACCGAACAGACAGAGAGCCTAGTCTTGGTGCAGCAGCAAGGCCAACTTGGGAAGCCCCTTTCAAAAACACAACAAAAATAGCAAAACCAGCTGAAGCTTTATATAGGAACCACAAGCCTGATGAAAAAAGCCCACAGAGAACTGCAGCAAGCCATAATGGCAGAGACAGCTTCGGGCCACCCACCAACAGAACAGATGACATAGCAGCAGAGGCAAAACATGAGTAGCAGATGTAATCCAGCTGATGTAAGCCATCAAAACAAGCAGTATTGGATTCTGCTAGATCGGTGATGGGATTCAAAGGTAGCGATAGCGGCCCTCCAGCACCGGTTGTCCTTCCCGATGGTTTTCTCACTCGAGCAGTGAAAGCCCCGGTGGTGTTCTCGCTCAAGAAGTGGAAGGTTGGTGTTGAGGCTCGATGTCTCAAAGTTTTTATGTTCATACCACCGAATACTTGGTGGAGGTTGTCCTGAGCTAAGATGTGGTCTGATAGGCGATGAAAGTGGAATTTGCGTTCACACTCCATGGAGTAACATTTCAAGATTTTCTAATGATGATAACTATTGTGGACCTGGTTTTCGTCCCTTCTCTTTTGAAGGTGTGATCTTTTTTTGGATAATTAAAAATTATATACGAGAGAAAACATTTACATGTTTGCAAGGGGCATTCCCCAGGATAGACAAGAACTAACCAAACCATTTACAAGATTTGGAAAAATTCCCAATCGAACCCAAACGCGAGTGTCGACAACACGGCTAAAGAGATCGAGCCAAAAGTAGCAGGGTCGACACAAACAACAATTGAACAAAGGGCAACTACTTACCAGAGGCGACATAAAAGGGAGACACAAAAGGAGAAGGGTCGACACAATCATGCTTAGCCAGCCATGCCAAGGACATCCCCCAAGGCTAGGCAGCATTTAAACCAAAGTACATTGAAACAAAAAATGAAGGTCCAAATTACATGCCACACAAACAGCAGCAATGCAGATGCAGCAAGACCAGCCACACTGGCATCAAACAGATGTAGCAACAAAACCAACAGACCTCACTAGCTTGTAGCAGCAAGCCTAGTCGAGGCTTCTTCTTTGTCCACAGCAAACAGCAGCAAATAGCCGCAGCAAGCAGCATGTCAAAAAATAGCAGCAGTAAAATAAAAATTAGCAGCAGAAGTTATCCAACCATGCCATGGATAGCCCCCATGGCTAGGAATTTTAACCCAAATAAAATTTAAAATTTAAAATTTAAAATTTAACCAAACAATTGAGTCCCAAAACTGGCAAGGCCATTACTGATAGCCTAGCCCACAGAAATCAAGAGGACTAGCCCAACACAAACACAACAAATGCACAGGCATAGCAGTAGTGGAGCTTTCATTGAATCCGAGGCTTTTTTATAGGAGTCGTAAGTCTGGTCCTGCAATAAAGCCAGACTTAGACGATATGAGATCAAAAAATAAGCCACATCATTCTACACAGTATGCAAACCCATAGCTTAATTAATCACACAAAGGGATCAAAGCAGCCAAAAATCATGAAAACAAAATTAGAGGAAACAAAGTAGTGCAGCCTCCCATAGAAACCCTTAACAGCATTTCTTTTGCATCCCAAAGAACCTGAAATGATCACAGCTAGACCATTAGCACATAAAACAACAAAAAACTATGGATTACAAAATCTCCCACTCATGTTGGATTGTTAGATTCTCAAAAGATTGTGGGAAATTATCACAGGCCGAGAAACGGTCCCTAACACATACTTCGATCTCCCGAAGGACCATGTTAGGAGTTCTTGTTTTATATTGAAATTTCCTAGCATTTCTTTCTTTCCAAATATAATACACAGAAGCTGCACACGCTACTCGGAGGACACAACTCTGAAGAGTTTTCCCAAAAAAAGCTCTGGTTCTGTGATTCAGAGTCACAGAGTTGGTGAGTCACTATTTACGGCAATCAAATGTTGAAGGGAAGATGAGTCTGAGCCCCTAACTCTGATGGTCCTAGTTTTAGGTGCAGGTCTCTGGTGTATGAGTTTTTTGGTGAAGATGATGGAACCCACGCGCTGAGATGCATTTGGGTCAGTCAGGCGCGTGGGTTACACGTGTAAATACAAGAGGAGGATATATTGGATCTTTGTTGACAGCTTGCTGGTGTATGCGACTTTTGTCTCATACACATTAGATATTTTGGTATACTCGCTGGTCAGTGCACGGCTGAGAGAACCAAGCTGCGAATGGTATCCACGCTGGATATTGGTAGTATACATCCTAATGGCGCGTGGGGACACACGCATAAGGGTTATGGTTGATGTGTTGTGTTTTGTCTCATATGTAATAGATATTTTAGGATATTTGTTTGTTGGGGAAAAACAAATTAGATATTTTGGATAGACTGCTTTTGGTTGGCGAGTCTAGGGATACTTTGTTGGGACTTTTGGAAAGGCTGAGGAGTCTTTTGTTGGGACTTGCTGTCTCATTCCTAAAATATCTATTTTATACAAAATAGAGATTTTTAGGTAGGATTCAGTGGATCCGTGGTATAGACCTATCATCTTTGTTCATCTAAGATTTTCTTCCAGGTGGTTGAGCTTCGCAGGTGGGTTGTCTCGATGGCTTTTGGGGCCTTATCTTTTCCTCCTCATATTGAATGGCTATTGATAGTCACGGTGATGAGGTAGTGGGTGCTTTCTGAA
>JAUTBS010247409.1:0-18575 GCA_032361285.1 Aequorea victoria
AGAACAAATAATGTATAAACTAATTATGAACTTTCTTATGTATGTATGATGTTGTTATGATATGTTTGAACATGCCTTGGTGGTGTAGAAATAGAAGATGTGGATGATTTCTTATGTTCATGTAAAACAGACAAAAATAGAATGATAATTAAGCCCTTCTAACAATTTTCGTAGGAACCAAATGATCCTCCAATAAGAATTTCTTTATACCAGAGGTTATTTAGGGTGTCTTGAGCATGTGTGAGTGTTAGTTAGGCCCCAAAATGTATTTTTGAACCCCTTTGTTAATTTAGAAATTTCTATGACAGAGAGGCAGAAAACAGAGACATTTTGAAGGCTTATATATTGGTCCACAAAAATCCCCTTATGATGATCCATATATCCAGAGATAGATACATGAGTCTAGTTTCACCCGAACTTAATTTCATTGAGTAGATTTCGAGATATACCATTGTTTCCAAATAGTCCCTTATTTTGACAGAATCTATTGTACTTCTTTTTAGACCCCCTTTCGTGTACAACTAGTGTTTGGTCCATTCATGAACAATGTAGATAACACCTTTATTTAGCTCTCTGTAAATTGTCAGAATAGTTTAGTAAGGTTTTCTATTTTTAAGGTATTTCATAATCACTGTGGAAGATTCTGGAATGTGCTCTATTTTGAGAATTTAAGTGTTTAAATGTTCTTTGGTACTAAGTCTTGTTTGACTCTTCTTTAAATATCATCTATGAGTTTAATTGCATGTTTATTGCTGGAATGAATGTTATATGATCTCAACTTATGTTATGGCATCTCTCATGCATGGTTTGAGTCTCGGGTGGGGTCATTCATCGTGTGTCTAGCTTGGCTAGGTCTGATCCTTGTGGAATAGTTTTGTTGTTAGCAAGTTCATCTTGTTGTGACTTTGGGATGGTGTTTCCGAGGTGCAGCGGAAAGCCTCCTCACCTGGCCGTACCCCATCGCCATTGTGATATTGGGATAGAAAATGGTGGGTTTCCTTTCCTTGTCGTGACCTTGGGATGGTGGTTCCGAGGTGCAGTGCAAAGCCTCCTCACCTGGTCATACCCCGTTGCCATGGTACTATTTGGTACACCGTGTCGAACTGAAGAATTTAACACAGAATTGTCTGGGCCTCATGGAGGTGGTGGTTCCGAGGTGCAGCGGAGAGTCTCCTCACCTGGTCCTACCCCGCTGCCCTTGTGACATTCATGAGCTAGTTTGGTATATCACCTTGCTACGATTCATGGTGTGATAAGGTGGGTCTTTCGGGATGTCTGGTTTAAATTTCTAAAGTCGTAATCTTGGGTGGTTGAGTTTTGTTGGATCCTTTCGGCGTAAAGGAGTCCCGGTCGTGAATCAGGGTTTACATCATTGTCTCATATCATAATTTATTATATCCTGTTGTATGTATTAAGTGTTATAAATTTTGGGTTCGGGAGATTCTTTCTAGGCTTCGCAGCTCATGGCGTTTCATGCCAGGTCATGAAGAGGAGGATACAATCGAAGAGGTCGGAGAAGAGTACTTCGAGTCGTGGTTCACTTGATCAAGTAGCAGCTGTATTTGGGGAAAGTTTAATTTATGTAATCTTTTTGCTATCAGATTGTAATAATTAAACAGGTTGTGCAATGTGTGAAAACACAAGCTTTATTATCTATGATAAATATTAAATTTTATTGGATGGTTGTCGTTAGAATAACCCTAAATATTATATGTATGTCTCTTAACGAACCAAATTTTTGGGGCGTTACCGACACTTTTGTCTTCTGGAGCTGAGGGGTCGACACAAAAGCCTTTCGGTGTCAACACTTTTGTGGAGTCTTTAGAAGTTAAATGTTGGAGCTCACTGGAACAGCCAAGGGGTCGACACTGTTCTTGTTGGTGTCGACACTTCTTCTTCTTGGAACTTTGGTGTCGACACATCTCTTGAGGGGTCGACACTTTTCTTTTTGTATCTTCAATCCAAAGAAGGGTGCTCTCTGCAAATCCAGGGTGTCGACACTTTGTATATTTGTGTAGACACTTTCTTCATGTATACAGAAGTTGAGAATGTTGCTGCTCTCGGGAAGGACCCAAGGGGTCGACACTTTCTTAGCTTGTGTCGACACTTCTTTGTGGTGTTCATCAACTGACTTCAAGAGGCTCTTTGTGTCGACTCATACACTTGAGGTGTCGACTCAAAGACTTTGAAACAGAGAAAATCAAATCTGTTTCTTCTTGATACAAGTTGTGTGAGCTTCAAAAAAGTGTGCAACAGAGAGCATCTTTTTATCTTGAAATTTGTGATTTTAAATCCTGAAAAAATTAACTTGTTGCACAAACAAATATTAGCACTCATCAAATCAATTGTTGTTATAAGTCAAAATTAAATATAGGATTATGATTGAATAACCCTTGGAACAACACCTCTTATCCTCTGGTGTCGACCCAAAATCTTTATGAGTCGACCCAAGACCAAGAAACATTGCAGAGTCAACCTATACATCGACCCAATGCCTTACATGCCACCATGAGTCAACCCAAGTCCACTGTGAGTCGACCCAAGTCCATAAACATTGCCAGAGTCGACCTATGTCAACCCAGACATCGACCCATCGCCTATTTTGATATCATGAGTCAACCCAATACTACAGTGAGTCAACCCAAACTCAAAGACACATGCCAGTGTCGATACGTCACGTCCCAGGTCTTGACTCAAGTGAAAAATAACACTATGAGTCGACACAAGTACTCTTTGAGTCAACCCAGTAACTTTGAGCTGACACAGAAAGCCTTATGGTCGACTCAATGCATAGCAGCTCTTGTGAGTCGACCCAATTCAACAGTGAGTCGACCCAATTATAGACAGTAGCCTCAGAACTCTTGTGAGTCGACCCAACTCAATAGTGAGTCGACCCAAATGCAAACAGTAGCCTCAGAAGTAATGTGAGTCGACCCAACTCATTAGTGAGTCAACCTAGTAGCAGGCAGTACCCTCCAGAAGCAATTTGAGTCGACCCAAATTATCGCTGAAGCTATTTTTTTCGCAATTAATAGAGACAAATGATAATATCTTAGAGTATTAAATGCCAAAATTTGATCTTCAACAACTATAATCATCTAGGATTATTTATGGAAATTTGTTTCAGTAGCAATTCCAAGAAGATGCTTCAAATCTTTGATAAAGAGAAATCAAGATCACAGAAATTAATTACAAGATTTTTTCTACAGCAAAAAGTGAATCAGATATACGGCGTATTTATGTCAAAGTTTGAATTCTAAGAACAAAAGCAAATGAAGACAAAGACATATATTTATTGCAATCACTCATCAGTATCAGAATTATTAAATGCAAAAGATTGAAGCAAAAGCCTATATAAAAGCATGATCTCTCAAGGATCAAATAGATCAGACCACACTTGATATACAAAGAAATATTTAGAGAGAGAAACTCATCATACATCAGATTAGAATATCTTTCCATCAATCATTCTTTCCAAGAGAGAAATCAGAAATAGAAAGGAGAAATCTTGTATCACTCATTCAAGATCAGATACAGATCCTCTCATCATTGATTCAGAAGAAACCCAATAATCACTATTCATCATCTTGTTCGTGGGTTCTTCATCACAGTGCTACAGTGTGCAAATATCAACTCTTCACGGAGAGTATTCTATTTGTAACTACTCATTGTATAAGTAAGGGTGAGTCACTCTGTACTTCACTTTGTGTGTTGTTTAGCACACAAAAAAAAAAAAAAGATTACAAGTGCTAGAAGTCTGAGGACTTTGGGTAGTAGCTTGAGAATCTTTGAAAAGGCTTGGAACATTAGATCACAAGTACTAGAAGTTTGAGAGTTTTGGAACACAGCTTGGTGAGTCTTCTGTAGGAAGTTGAAGCGGATATCACAAGTGTTAGAAGTCTGAAGGCTTTGGAACGCAGCTTAGTGATAGCTTGTAAAAGGTTTGAAGCACACCCGTAAGTGCTCTCATAGTGAAAATATCTCAAGGGAAGCTTGCGGAGTGGACGTAGGCTAGGATAGCCGACCCACTATAAAAATTATGGTGTCATCCTTCTATCTCTTTCTTTTTACTATTTCATCTGTGAATATATATTATATATTTATTTCTGATATTATTTTAAAAGATTTTTAAAAACAAAAAAGAATTTTAAAACCCTATTCACCCCCCTCTAGGGCCATTCTTGAATAACATCAACTTCATACTTGGTGATTGTCATCTCTACTGCTAACGATTGATCAAAACAACACAAAGCTCTAATATCACTTGTTGTCCGCGGAAGCAATGCACACACAAGACTTTTGATCTAATCAAGAACAATAGAGATAATCGAGACGAACATACCAATAATATAAAAAAGAATCAAGAACGCAATAAGAACAGTGAAAACAAAAATATACGTGATTCAGCGATCTACCTATATCCACGGGTAAAGAGCAAATCAATCTACTATGAATCAATAAAAAATTATAACTCTCTCTAGCCTCTCTTTGGTCTTTTTATCTCTAAAAAATGATCTTTCTGAGTATTTTAAGTGTTAACCCTAATGTACAATATGGATCTATATTTATAGGCAAAATAAATTGAGCTAAAAAATCTAAACTTGTGATGGTCTAGAGAGTAAAAAATCTTTCGGACGTCCAAGCTAGTGCCCAGATGCACCAAGCCTGCGTCCGGACGTAAGTCCCTCAGAGTGCCTACTTTCCAATTTTGTCCAGACGCTTATTGTCTGCGTCCAAATGAAATGGTCTAGAGAGTAAAAAATCTTTTTTTCCCTTCAGGCGTCTGGACTGTGGTCAATCCCGTCCGGGTGCTCGGACTGATTTTGGACCAATTTCAACAGCGTAGTTTACACACATGAGAATCTTCTTTTTTGTAATCGTATAAATAAGATGTAATGTAAAAAAATATAAAGAAAGAAGAGCAAAAAATGAGCAAACAAGTGTAAGATTTGTAAATATGAAATAGGGATCACCTATTTTCGTCTAATAATTATAGTTTTAAATCAGAATCGAACAATTTTTTATCGCCTCGGTTCGATTTTATGATATACACTGTTTGATTTTAGTTATTTAGAATAATTTAATTCTTAATTTAAATCGAATTAAATTGAATCGTAAACACCCCTAGCTTCAAGAGTATTAATAGAGCTTTAATTCCAAAACATTTTTTTTTAGTTTTATTTTTTTGCTATATTGTATATATCAGTGGGAGCTAGAGAGTTAGAGGCTAGTAAGGGAAGAAGAATTATAACCGGAGAGTTGTCATCCATGACTACTTAGTTGTCAAGCCAATGTACGCGCCATTCAAACTAAAGTTTATAATAATAAATGAAACCTGCATTAAGAAGTTCATTGAGTTGTTTCCTCAACTCCTGCAACTCATGGAATGGCAATCCTATAAGGTGCATGGGCAGACGGCTTTAAACTCGGCACTAACTCAATGCATTAACCATGGCTCGTTGTGGGGAACTCCTTAGTCAATTCTTCAGGCATCACATCAAAAAATTGCCTTAGAACTCTCTTCACAGCTTTAGGCATTGGAGTAGACTCAAGAAACTCTTCCATCTTCAATGCTACCACCCATGTTTGCTCACCTCTCTTGACTCCCTTCTCGAGTTGCATAGCTGAGTTGAATTTGCCACACCCACTCTCTTGAGAATGTTTTACCTGCTGAGAATAATGCGACACAAGCTCATTTGATCAAAAACTTAACACATATTCTAAGGATGTACTCCGCATCACTATCATCCATTCGTTGTTCTCAATATGAACTAACAAAAATTACATCAACTAAAACTAATCTTACAACAATATACGGGATACACAATCTCTGAATATAAACAGTTGGGTCCTGAGGATCCCGATACAGGTACGTAGAAAAAAAAATACAAAAATAGGTATAAAAAATACGGAATAAACTTTATACCTCTAGAGATCTGGTTGGACGATCTCTGTGACTGCAATGATATCGTTGAGACGACCCGGTGTTCTTCTCACGTATATTCCGTTTGCACGTCTCGAAGAACGTAGTGTGAGCTACGATCCTTCTTATAGTCTCTACGCCGTTTGCTCAAACTTCAATCCCGAAAAAATAATAAAATATTTTTTCTATTTTTCATTAACTCGAAAATCTCACCAAAATTTTGAAACACACAAAATTCTAAAACTTTTATTTCCTCTCAATCAAGCTCTCTGTGAATTACCGAATCAATAAAGGAAGGCTAGCACTTATATATACATATATATATATATATCATAAAGAACTATCACGCTGGAATCATTGATCTCATATAGCACATGCATATATACATATACTATTGAGAGATTCTACTAAATCCTATCAAATTAGTATTGTTCTCTATACATATAGATAATATCTATATAAAATAGATAGATAGAGATTAGGTGAGAGAGAGAGAGAGAGAAACAAGGAAACAAACCATCATCTTGATTTTGGGAGAGCTGGCGGCTTGCTCGGGAGTTAAATGGGTCCACCTAGGGTTTAAACCTTAGGTCTATTTAATGTCCCATTGGACCAAAATGCTCCGAGAACTCTAATTTAATTTCCGATTAATCCGGCCATTAAATCATTAATCAAATTAAATATCGGAATCTTAAAAATTATCCTTAGCAAACTAGAGAGTGCAAAACTCGAGCTACGTGAGGGACCACGAGAAAAAATAAAGTACGGACTAATCGTGTAAAAAACCAAACACCACTAACTCATATCCCGAGTTAAACTTATTTTTACACGAGTCAAGACTTATTCCACTAAAGGTCTTGACTGAACTCCCGACCTTATTTTCGAATTATGTTTCAAATTTTTAATTACTAAATGCTTAATTATTCTCCCCACATTTAAGATTACAGATATTCGTAGATCAAATTAGATTACTGAGAATTTCTATTTGATCAACCTCTAAATTTTGAGTATCCCCTACTTAACTTATTGATATCCTAGATTAAAAATCTACCTGTAGAGTTTGGCATAATTAAACCTATAAACAGATCCAATGGAGTATCATCAACCTAAATCGAATGTAGTTTCTGTCAGTATAATATTATCCGTCGAACATAGAGTGTCGACACCCAACTCATCGGTCTTGTTGACCTCAATAGAAGTCTCACCCATTGGTGAATCAAAGTACCGTACACTAAATGCGCACGTCTAATAAATACATCGGGATTAAGAATTTAAGCAATACATAGTAATATGAGGTGTGAATTAATTTATAATAATCAATATAAAATTAATTATCTCTATGATCTTACTCAATACACACCAAGTATACTACCACATTGAGTCTAAACTTTGAATACCGAATTCAAACCGTTCACCGTAGCCAAGACAAGCCTACTAAAATAATGTGTTACACTCGTTCTAATAGTTTGTCCAATTCTATCTAGACTGTGAGTTTTAATTACGATTAGTCTGTCAGATCTTATGATTCGATCTTTCGTATGTAAGCCGAACTCTACATACCGAATTAAATACTCGACACGAATAAATGGACAAACTTGTATAAATATAAAATAAAATATACAAATATTCATTCTCATTTAAATTCTCATTAGAATGAAACTTTATTGAATAAAGAATAAAAATATACAAAAATGCACGATTTTTAGTATATAACCTTAACATAAACATATAAGAGCCACTACTCATCTCTTATATAACCTCTTGATGAAAACCTCATGTAGGTTTCTAAATCACATCCCACGTCAGACTTATTCTTCTGATCTCAACCGTACCGTGGTGGACTGACCATCTACCCTGTAGCAAGATCTCTAACCACAAGTGGTTACAGGAGAGTAGGTTTAGCATCATAATAAAAAGTATATCAACACAACACTTGAAAACTAAAAGTAATGATTTCATGAGTTTTCCCAAACACCGTTACAGAAAAAAGTTTTTAAAAGCAAAAAGTTCATACTTTCATAATACTTTTCAACAGATATTTCATAAAGAATTTTAAACAGAAAACACATGCTAATGCAACTCAAGCAGAATGATATATTCCATCATACGACTCACTAGTCCAACTCATATAGTTTTATAAACAACTCCTTTTGCTTTTCAACATACAGCCCTATGACTCAAGATTAAAATCTTAGTAAATAACTTTCATATTTCAACGGCCGGCCCTACGGCCTAATCTTTCAAGTTTGATAAATAACTTTCTGATTTCTCTACATACGACTCTATAGCCCAAGATTTAAAGCTTTAAAAGTAATACTAAAAAACACACGGCTCTTTAGCCAATCTTATAAATGCTCTATTTGCATAATATACTCGCTCACAAGCACACACACGCACCCATACTACTGTAGACACTTTAATTTCCACTAACCAGCGCATAGGCTTATCCGGTTTATTTCTAATGATGAGTGCATGCGTAATCCATGTCGAAGGAAATTTTGTGCAAGTTCGACAGTCCAAGGAATACCCCAAAACACCAAAAAAACCACCCCAAAATACAAAAATACTACTCGGTATAGCCTCCCAACCACGCGCACGCCACCTTCGAGTGGTGCACGCCACTTCCACCCAAAAACTTGAAGCCACCTTCAAGTGCCCTAAGCCATTTCCCTCCAACTTGGCGCACGCCGCTCTTTTTCTATGCCCTTAGCCATGCCAAGGCAAAGTACCCTAAACCACCTTAACCTGAAGCGCGCCACCTTCGCCTGGCGTGAGGCACTTCCAACATGGCGCACACCACATTGAAAAGAAGTTTCTAACCTTTTGAAAGTTTCCTTGCCCATTTTCTATAAATAGGAGGCCTTACCCCTCTTATTGCAAAAGAAGAGAATGAGATAAAAGAGCAAAAGTTCTGCCAAATTGAAGACTCGAAACAAATAAGCTACCAAAGTTCTGCTGGATTTGGGATTCCACACCGAATTAATTGGATAAGAATTGAACTAACTAATAACATAAAACCATACACCAGACAAGTTACAAGGAATCGAAGGCTGCACAGAAGGCTTCTCGGGAGAGGACGCGCCGCTTTTTGAGGAAGCTACCGAATAGCTTGAAACTTTCTTTTTCGTTCGGGATTTACGGTAATCCTTTATTTTTATCTTAGTTTCTTTCTATTCGGTAAAAAGGGAGAAAGAGGTCGTTGGCCTCATTCTCCCCGACTCTGTTTTCATTTTTTGCTTAAGTATCTTTTCATTCTTCTTGGAAAATCATGCTATGTCCCTTTTTTTTAGCTTCTTAAGTACATAAAAAAATGAATGAAATATAGGATTTAGACTATGTGTTGAAAACCCTATATGGATTGCCATGTTTTTTTTATTTTTCTTATATAAAAATACTTTTTTACACCAGCACATTATTTTTTTAAAATAGTAGCCCATTTTGGTCCTCTCAGTGTCGAGCTCACTCTGCTATAGTGATGCGCCCCACTTTCAGAGTGTCCAAAGGTGGCATGCGCCATGTTTACGTGGCGCGTGCCAGGTTGAGAGGTGGTGTGCGCCACCTCTGTAAAAATCAGTGACTTTCCAGTAGCTTTGTGCATATTTTTATATTTAATAACATGCCTTTTCTATGTATAATTGCACTAATATGTTGTTATTTTCCCATTTGACATGCAAATAAGTGTAAGTATGCTTAGAAAGCCTTAGTTTTAGGTTATGTTTTATTTTTTCTTGCTTGATTTTGCATGATCTCTCTTCAACTCTCATTTCATATGTGTTAATTTTGATAAATTTAAGACAAAAACAAAAAAAATGATTAAGTAGAGGTCGATCTTCTGATCGGGCGAGAGGAGTGCCTAATACCTTCCTTTCTCGTACCCTAGCTCCCGAACCATTATCTCTGATAACGAAGGACTTAGTACCTTGAAAGTCTTGTTTTCTTGATTTTTCATTAAAAACTAAGTAGCGACTTCAATTGTGCGGTCCTTAACACGGACGCATTTGTGGGGCTCTATTTTCAAAACATAAAACTCCACTTTTCTTTTATAAAACCCTAAAACTGAGAGCATCTTAAAATTAAAAAAAAGTGAAAGGGCGGCGCATTTTTTGAGAGGGTTTCTCATAGTGGCGACTCCGCTGGGAACTTTTAAGAAAGCGAGCTAAACTCGAAAAATGTTTGAAATGTTTTTGTCTTAAGTTTATCATTAGTATTAGAATTGTATTACATTGTTTTCCACATCCTTTCTTCCATTTTTATTGGTTACTTTTCCAAAATAAAAGAAGAAATGAGAAAATAAAATAAACCAAATGCTTACCTACTCTTCACCCCGGCGATTTACTGTCTCGGGGCTATGTGGGCGAAGCAGGCGAGCCTTCTGGCCATATGCCCCTTTTAATATAAAAAAAGGATTATTGCGTATTGTCTGACCTGTCCAGGTACTACTTGGTCGGGGGGGGGTATATTCTTGACTCTATTCAGAAGGTACCCAGTTACTGAACTACCCAACCTCTTTTTATTACATTTAGTCTGCTTAGAACTTTCCATTTAGGACAAACATCCTATTTAGGTTATGTGCTTTGCTTTTATGTTTACTTTTGAATGATTAGAGTAGCTTTTCTCTCGTCTTTTGTTTAGAGCTGGATTTTATCACCCGAGCCACATTTTTCTCTCTCTTAGGACCACCCGAGGTTGTCCCGAGGTTTCACATCGTTGGGCTATTACCCAACTCTTTTTCTTTGTTTATAACTGGGTTTCATCAACCGAGCCTCTTTTTATCTCTCCCGGGACCCCCCAAGGTTGTCTCGAGGTTTGACGCCTGATCTCGTCGTTTATTTAAACCGATTTAAACAACTATTCCGTAGAGTAGTGGTTAAAATCGAGTATCGTTCCGCAGGGACAAATAGGCTAAGTTGTGTTGAATCTTGAATAATTCTCAATTTAATTCAATTAAAAGAGATTTGTGTGATTAACTAATTGTACTCTAAAATGATTAAAATGAAAAGGTTCTTGATTGAAAGAGAAAGACGCCTAAGGTTAGGAATCCACCCTAACTTTGTAATTAAGATCATGCATTTAAAATGAATATTCAACCATTCAATTCAACAATGATCTATTTTGACTATAAGTCGCCACGGAATCAACAAAAAGATAACAATATGATTGCAACTCGGCATAGATTATCTTTCAAAAGCACAGATCGTCCTTAAAGATTTGGCACGATCCGTCTCATCATAGCATAACCTATCTCACGTCTCAATCATATTCAAAGAAAACATTATATGTATAACTCCACCATTGTAATCACAGAAAACTAAGACGAAAGCAAAATCATGAAAATAACACCGATTGATTCACAAATCAAAAGCCTGAGTTTATACAAAACGTTGAATCAAATATTTGCAATATAAATCTTAAATGCAAAAATCTTAATTACTTGACTAGGGTTTTATCCAAACCCTAGGCAGGAGGGGATTAGTCGCTCATTGACGAGAGGGATGAAATTGATCTGGATAGACGAGCCATCTCGATCTTCTTCTTCGTTCTCCTGCTTGAACCCTAGCCGCCGTGGATGTTTTCCTCTCAATTTCGGAACCCTTGCTTTCTGTTATAACCTTCTTTTTATACCCCCTTTCCAAAAACCATGCGAGGGATTTAAATTTGGAAATTGATTTACCGCATAACGTCCGGACGTGAATTATAAGCGTCCGAACCTTTTCGTCCAGATCGCTCGAGCAGTGCTTTAGCGTCCGAACGCAAGTGACGAACGTCCGGATGTTTTTGTCCCGTGGCCATTCCTCCTTCAGAACGTCCGGACGTTTGGGAGCAATGTCCGTACATTTTTGGACAGTTTGCACTTTTGTCCTCTTTTTACACTATTTTATGCTTTTTAGCTCATTTTTGTTATTTTCTCTTTTGTACCTATTGCTGAACAAAAACTACAAAAACATATATTAAATAAATAAGACCCTATTGTCTGTTAGGGTTAACATTAAGAATGAATTTCAGAGTTCTCCCAAGTAGTTTTTCAGAGAAAAAAATCTTGAGAGATCAGAGAGTAGTGATGAAAAGTTATAATTTTTTATTGTTATTAGTGGATTGATTTGCTCCAAGTTCATGGACGTAGGCGGTCATCCGAACCACATACGTTCTTTGTGTTCTTTATTATTTTTAATGTGTTGTTTGATTCTTGATTGATATTGTTGGTTGGATCATTGCGTATATCTATCGTTCTTGTTTGGATTAACAAAGTTCTTATTTGTGGGCACCATTTTTGACACCCAACAATTGGTATTAGAGCTAAGGGTTGTAGCAGTTGATCATTAGTTGCCAATTGAGAAGATGATCACCAAATATGCAGTCAAGAAGTTCAACGATAAGAACAACTTCTCGTTGTGGTAGCGGCAGATGAAGAATCTGTTGATCCAGCAGGGAGTCTCAAAGGTAATTGTATCCATCCAAATGTTAGCTGAGACATATTAAGTTATTGAGAATGAGCATGTCATGGTAGAGCGAGACAAGATATTTACTGAATTTGTTTACCAGAGAGCTCTCGATCTTCGTACCACCCAAGCTTCATATTCTTTTAAAGAAGGAGCAAGAGTTAGAGATAAAACTAGCCTTAGTTTGAAAAGCTTTAACTACTGAAGGCCAACGCTTGCTTGAGGTGAAGGCTGCTATTGGAGCATCTCAAGGGGATATTCAGAAGGTCTCTAAGCTCCAACCTAGTTTAAAGTCAAGGGAACTAATTGTAAAAGGGAGAATTTCCCGTTGTAATGACTGGTGGAACCAGCTGAAACTTGACATGAAAAAGTCTGAATAAAATCTTCTTCTTCCCTTTACTGTTTATTTACAATTTCTCTTGCTTCCCAAATAGAAGGATAATAGGATTTTAAAAACTTACCATTTATCTTTCTTGAATGAACGTAACCATTCATATTCTTGAGATGGTATGCTCCTTTCAAGACTTTATGTATTTGAAAAGGTCCTTCCCAATTTGGGGACCATTTCCAAAATTTTGGACTTTGAATTTTCATTGGGAGAATTACCTTCCAAACCAGATCTTCTTCATTGAAGGTTATATAACAAACCTTTTGGTTGTAAAACATTGCCGTTCATTTTTTCTGAAAAAAGGATTCTATTAAGAGCCAGTACTCTTTCTTCATCTATATTTTTTAACTCCATATTCATAGTCTGATGATAATTTTCTTTGCCCAAATCATTTTGAGCTCGAACCCTCAGATATTTAATGTTTATCTCCACTGGCAACACAACATCATGACCATAAACTAACGAAAAAGAAGTTATATTTATGCTTTATCGTTTTGAAGTCCTATACGCCCATAAAACATCTAGTAGAAAGTTATGCCAATTTCTAGGGCTTTCCTCAATAATCTTTTGGATGCCTCAGCCTGACCATTTGCTTGGGCATAATATGGTGTGGAATTTATATGGGAAATTCCAAATTGTGATATGAAGGCCTTAACTTGATTTCCATCAAACACTTGTAAGTACCCCCTCTTCGCGCAGGAAGAGGTTAGTCCTTACCGGGAAAGCCCTTCTGGCTGTCGAGACAAATGCATTATTGCTTTTCAAACCACGACATTCATAGATAAATGATCGATTCTCGATTACATGACACCCATTAATTCAATTGCGGTCATAATAGCCTTAAAATGATTTTTTTTGTCAAACTTGAGTCGCCACTTGATTTTAAGGTCCATAAACTTATGTGTGACTCTTGTAGATTAGGCTTAATCTTTTCATCACCACAGATTGGGTTTGGGGGCTAAGGTACTTAGTGGGAAGATGTTAGGCACTCACTCAGTCTAACTTCATGGTTAGTCTCTACTCATCACTATTGGTTCTTAACTTTAAATTCATATACCTAACTAATACATGAATGCTAAATAACATGACCAGGTAGGCTCACGTTTAAAAGCATTTCAGAACAATCAAGAGGGATCGTGGTCGTAATTTTGTCTCAAGCATACCAAAATGTAAAATGAGCATACTATCTAGGAATAGAATACTAGAGATTTATAATTGTTTATCACTTTCGAGATAAATGACAACAATCCTTAGGCTCTTATCTTTTCTACCTATCTTATAGCAAGCACATCAAACATTTATCTAACCTAGGGAGTTCAACTACAATGGTGCTCGTGTGCGAGTTCATTTCAGTATTCTATGTTAAAAAGGGTAACTTGAACACATGTCACTACGTTCTTGTGCACCAATCCACAAGATACTAGGTTTGATAAGAGATAAATCCTATTATAAGTTCTAACATGGTATTTATGTAGTAAAAACATAAATTGGGTATTCTATCATGAAAATATCTTTTCGATGATATTTTTAAAAATATCTCAAAAAAATACTCACTTTTAACATATAACGTCAAAAAGTGATTTTCAGACAGGGAGACTCGGAACAGGCCGGATGGGCCAGATTTCATAAACTAGCTAAATTTTAGAATAATGTTTGGGCTATTAGTTTAAGGCTCATAAATGCTATAAAAATTAGATTTGAGGTTATAAAAACATGCAAATGGGTCCCACACGGGTCTCGTATTGAAAATAAACGTTCTTCACAGAAACGTCGTAGAAATAAATCGTGCGATGATTGAAAGGGTTTGAAATCACATGATTTGTGCATGAGCTTTTAAAAAATAATTATAGATCTATAAAAATATGTAATTGATATTATAAACAAAATTTTATAGCATGAAAACATAAATTTTGATTGAAAATCGGTCGTGCATCGAAAACGGACCCACAAGGGCTAGGCATCAAAAACTGACATCCATCTAACGACTATGTAACCGCTATGAATGCTTAAAATATAAACTAAATATCTAAAATAAAACATTATAATAACTAAGAAGAACAAAAAATAAAAGGGGTGATGGTACTTACCTTGACCCGTAGATCGTCGATTAGCTGGCACGCGCTCAGGTGTATGATCTTCGAATCGAACTTGGAAATTTCTTTCCTCAAACTTTTCAACAGTTAGAAGCTCAAAGAAACTAGGACTTATTCTTAAATTTAAATACTAGGAAAGAATGAAATTCTGAAGAAAGACTTACCGAATCGAATCTCTACGGACTTCTCTCCTGAATCAAATTCCTCTCAATCGAATTGCTCTGAATTGATTTGGCTTCCAAGTCTCTCTCTCTCGCTCTCTCTCTCTCTCTCTTTAGTGAGGTAAAGGACTCTATTTATATGGGTTTGGGATAGCTATAAATTGGCTAAAGATGAAGGAATAAGGGTTGGTGAGAAGGCCTGGCCAATCAGAAAGAGTCTCAGGTCGAGAAGAACTCGAGTTGTCCAGGACTCTGCCCAGAGGGACGGTCCGGCCATGCTGGATCCCTCCTTGATAGATGGTCTGGACATGGGGGTCTGGACCTCCCTCTGGGCTGGTTTGGCCCTCCTGGTTTGAGCCCTGAGGGTGGGTCCAGCCATGGGGGCTTTTTGGGGGCCATTTTGATCTTTTAAGGAATTTTGGACGTCCGTGAAGGAAAGAAGGATCATCCAACATTTGAGGAATAAAATGAATAATTTAAAACACATACTTTGATAGAAAACAAGATTTGATAGATGATTAAAATATCATATGAAGAAGTTTAGTTGAAGAACGATCGAAATAGAGGCGAGGGTCATCCCGGAAAGCAAAGAGGGGCCACCCAAATTTTTGCAACTTTAAACTAAAGGGTTTAAAATGTATATTTTGAAGTTTTTTTGGTTGAAAACATGATTTGGGCGGGTTGGTGGATGGATTCTGAAGAAAGTGTGTCGAAAATCGTTTGAAACGAAGAATGGTTTAGGTGAAAATCTAGCTTTGAGCTACTTTTCTGTCGATTTATTCTTGTTGGAAGCTATTCTCATTCTCAAAAATATTTACTATCCTCATTCTCGGAATTTTTTTTATCATCGGGAAGAACTAACTGGAGGCTTAAAGCATTATGCCCGGTCAAATTGGGGTGTCTACAGATGTTCCTCTTTGACAGAGCTTGTATAGCGCCAAGCATGCATAAGAGCAAGTGTCAAAACTAAAGACAAAGTATTTTGATAAGGCATAATGCACGGACTTGAAAACAACCTCATCAATGAAATCAATGAAAATGTCTTTATCGCACCCAAGTATCTTTAGGGTTGCTTCAAAGCCTAGAGTATCAAAACATCAATGAAAACTCAAGGTCAGGCCAATGTATCTTTAGGAAATAGACCTAAATATCAATGAATCTGACCGGGGAGGGGTGTGATCCTTTATTGCATCCAGACATTTTTAGGATTGCTTTGAAGGAGTAAAAATTCAATGAAATCAAGACTCTACCGTGTCAAGATATCTTTAGGATCACAAGGCAGAGACTTCAACCGCGCCTAAATATCCGTAGGGTCATGTTCGAAGAGAAAATATCAAAGGAGTAAGATCTCTATCGTATCCAGGTATCTTTAGGATTACTTTCAAATAATTTTAATGACAAGGACTAGTGTTTCTACGACCATTCAAACATGTAGTAGTTTTACTGCCATTCAAGATCTTCAGACTTTAGTGATTCTACCACCATTCATATGTTAGCAGTTCTACTGTCATTCAAGTCTTGTCATGCAACCGCAACCGCTCTGGTAATATGGTGGTGCACCCGTCATGTTCTGCACATTTTGGTTTTGAAAAACATCTAGAACATGACAAAGACTAGTAGTTCTACCACCATTTGAACACGTAGTAGTTCTACTGTCATTCAAAGTCCTCAAATTTTAGTAGTTCTGTCACCATTCACGTGTTAATTGTTCCACTGTCATTCAAGTCTTGTCATACGACTCGTAGAAGCTGTAGGCTGGATTGACTCCATTCGTTGAGTATCAGGCTTGCCAGTCTCGTGGTTAGCTCTTCACTCTACTGAGTTTTTCTTTACCGTAAGTAAGGGATTATGCCTATATCCTTAAATTGGAAGCATGGTCTATCCAGAGCGTAGCGGTGATCTTCTTCTAATAACATTCGATTGTCGCCCGGTGTTTTGACAACCAGTCCATTCCTAGGATGACATCGTAATCAGACATTTCAATAACTCGTAGGTCGCAATTCAAATGAAGTTTTAATAATCCTATCTCACATGACTTACATATACGTCTTATAGGCATGTGATCTCCTAAAGGTGTTGCTATCGACATTTGTTTTTCCAAGGATTGAAGCGATAACTCCAAAGATAAGGCACAAGCATTGGAAATGAAGGAGTGTAAAGTTCTAGAATCAAACAATACTTGTACCCAAGAATGGTAAAGTATTAGCGTACATTCGATGATCGAAGGGCCTTCCTCCTTCTCCCCATGCAGAGCAAAAACTTGCGTAACGGCTCTTGACAGTTGGTTTGTTGTTCTCGCTTTCCTGAAGTTGTTGGTTCCATCCTTCTGTTGGGTAGAATTCCTGAATGCTTGGGCTATCATTTCTTGTTCGCCTGATCTTGGTGCATTGACATAGGAGGGTCCCCCTTGAGCTCCCGATCCAAAAAGTTGATGGCATCCTCTTTTCCTATGTCCAGGTTGGTTGCATTGGAAATAAACTATCTGTGCCGGTAAGGTCGGTTGAAAGTTCTTGCTTGGTCCTTGACGATTTTATTATTGTTGCGGTCAGGAGTATGACTTCTGAAAATTTACTCATTTATTATTTTTTCTGAGGTCCTCCTTTGGTTGGGTCTCCCTTTCTTTGATTCCATACTTTTCTGGAGTCTGCAAACTTTGTCTCTGCCACTAACGTTACTTGTACCACTTGTGAATATGTTAGGAATTGCGTGAAAGTAATTTTTCTCTGAATGGAAGATTCCAACCCCCATTCTATACGATGTGCCTTGGATTCTTCATCTGGTACTATAGTTGTTGCTTTACGCACTAGTTTTTCAAAATAGTTAACGTATTGCGTCACAGACATTGTTCCTTGCTTCAGCTTAATAAACTCTCATACCCTTCCTTGCCTAACCGTTGCCAGGATGTACTTGTCTAAGAATAGCTTCTCGAATTGTTCCCACATGAGCGTAGCCACATTCCGAGTATCCTTCACCCTGGACCACCAATGATTCGCTTCATCTTCCAACTGGTAGACTGCTAACGCAATCTTGTTAGCATTACTCTCGATATCCATGGTGTCCAACATCTTCTTTACTATTCTAGCCATATTTTCTCCTACCCGAGGGTCTGACTCTCCCTTAAACACTGAGGCTCTCTGTTTCCTAAACTCAAAAAATAGCCAAGCTCTGTCTTTCTGCGCCTTAACCGGTGTGGGGTTTAGGGAGGTGGCTAAGTCTCTTAGGACTTGGGCAAAGTCTTGTAGGTTGGCATTATTACTTGGTTTGGCTGCCCCGACAAGGTTCCTATTATAGCATCTTCTCCATGCCCTTTGTTTAATGTTTATCTATTAAAAGATTTAGGGTATAGTGTAAGTTATTGATCTAGGCTTAAAAGTACACTTTTAAGCCCTCCAACCTACCGAGTTACGTCCCTGAGCCGTGTTATAATCTGTGTTTTAATATTTTTTCGTGCAGCGCTAAGTACATCAAGAAAAGGGCTAAAATGGAGTAAACAACTAGAAACAAGGCTTAAGGGAGCAAAGGACGAGTTTTGGACCAAAAAGAATCAAAATCGAAGAAAGTGCAACACGTCCG
>JAUTBS010247410.1:0-11321 GCA_032361285.1 Aequorea victoria
TTTTATAAATTTATTTTTGACCATGCACGACAGCGATCAGGCCTCTGGGCCGAGGAGCTCCCAAACGTCCTCTGGGCTTATCGGACCACCGTCTGAACTTCCACGGGGGAGACCCCATTCCTGCTCGCCTATGGTAGTGAGGCAGTCATCCTAGTGGAGGTTGGCCTGACAAGTCACCGAATAGCCAACTTTGACGAAGAGAAGAATGGCCAAGCCCTCCGAGAGAACCTGGATCGAATAGATGAAATGCGAGAGGTTTCAGCTCTCAGAATGGCAATTTACCAGCAAAAAATCAAGAGGTACTACGACAACAATGTGAAAAAGAGAGAATTCTGAATATGAGACTTGGTCCTCCGAAAGGTCTCATTGGCCACGAAAGACCCACGACAGGGTAAGATGGGCCTGAATTGGGAAGGTTCATACCAAATAGAAGAACGAGTGAAGTCCGGGGTTGTATCGACTGAAGGATGCAATCGACAGGATACTGCCACATGCATGGAATGCCGAGCATCTTAGGAAGTACTATCAGTAAGGAAGCGTGTAAAAGTATCAAAGCAATAAAAGAATTTTCTTCTTCGTACATCTTCATACTTGCATAGAACTGTGTATCTCAAAATTCGACAGATCAGGTCGTCTCAGGACCTGATCAGCCCAATTATGGTTGGATCGACTTAAGGCAGCCAACCGAGGTCCAAAGATAAAATTCAACAGATAAGGTCGTCTCATGACCTGATCGGCCCAATCGTGGTTGGATCAACTTAAGGCATCCAACCGAGGCCCGAAGACTAAATTCGAGAGATCAAGTCATCTCAGGACCTGATCGGCCTAATCGTGGTTGGATCAACTTAAGCCATCCAACCGAGGCCCGAAAACTAAATTTGATAGATCAAGTCATCTCAAGACCTGATCAGCCCAATCGTGGTTGGATTGACTTCAGGCATCCAACCGAGGCCCGAAGACTAAATTCGACAGATCAGGTCATCTCAGGACCTAATCGGCCCAATCGTGGTTGGATCGACTTAAGACATCCAATCGAGGCCCAAAGACTAAATTTGATAGATCAGGTCATCTCAGAACTTGATCGGCCCAATCGTGGTTGGATCGACTTAAGGCATCCAACCGAGGCCTAAAAAGATGGCCCATCCATGGTCAGATCGATTGAAGGAATCTGACCGAGGCCCGAGGACTCCAAGTTCATCCCATTCGAACCTGACTGGCCCAAGAAAAGTTGAATCGACTGAAGGCATCCAACCGAGATCTAAAAAGACTCCCCAAACATGGTCGGATCAATTGAAGGAATCCAGTCAAGGTCCAAAATTACCAACAAGGACCTAAGGCATTAAACCAAAAACTCACAAGAGGTCTACAGAGTTCGTGAGCGAGAACTTCAGAAATAGGGGCATCTAAAGGGAAAGACCGAACAACTGAGGTGTGAACGCCCTAAGGTATAGCAATCAAATGATTATTTACAAATTTCTGATCCAATGTTTATGGTGGTCACGGTACAAAAGGGCTGCCTAAAAGCCCGACCGAGCCACCCTACACTTAGAAAAATTAGTGAGATATATGATCGTGGCCGAGCAATTAAGCACCCTGTTCAAAGAATACGGTCGACTGAGAAATCAAACACTCAGCGAGTTCATCTGCCTAGAAGTGTTGGTCAGACAATGTAAAAAGACTATCAGAAAGCCCGATCGAAACATACCACACTTACAAAATTATTCCAAGGTTTTGATCGGTCGAGAAAAAGGAAAAGGGTCATTTAGTACCCGACCGAGGTGGGACACACGTCCCATCCCACTAAAGGTAAAATGACTGACTGAGAGGTCCAACACTTAGAAATATTTAATGCAAGGCATTCATTCGAAATAAAAGTAAAAACATCCACAAAAATAAAAAGATTATTTTTACAAGAAAGAGTTTGAATACAGGGAAATAAGAAAAATCAGGTAGGAGGTGGGGGTGCATCCTTTTCTCCTTCGACAGGGGGGTCCTCGGCTTCTTCCTTGTCGTCCCAAGAGAAAGGAGAGAAGTCGATCTCCTTGAAGGCCGTAGCAACTCGGGTCTTCAGCGCATTGAAACCATTGGCGTAGTACTCAGTGGTTTCAACGGTTAATTCTTCTAAGGTTTTGTACTCCTCGATCGCCTCTGCCCTTGCCAGGGCCAGCTTAGCCGAAACCTCATCTGCCTAGACCTAGGCACGGGAAGCCCTCTTCTCGGCAACAGCAAAGGCTGCCTCCACCTGACCAATCTTTTCTTCAGCCCTCCCCTCGACTGTCTTCTTCTCCTGCGCTTAGCAAGGGCTTTCTCCTTCTCTGCCCATTCTTTCAGCTTCTCCACCTCTCGGACCTAGGCTCAGACACCCTGGATTTTAGCCCGTGCCTTCGCCATCCCCTCGGTCAGTTTGGCAATCTTTGCCTCGAGGGCCGAGGACTTTTTAACCTCGGCCTTGAGCTGGATTTCACGCTGATGAACTCGGCCTGCCATATGGAACGCCCGAGCACAGGACTGCAGAGCCAAAAATCAAAATAATTGTTAGCCACAAGAAGATATACAAGGGAAAGAAAATGAATAAAAAATTTAAGAAAATTACCCATGTAAGGTCAAGGAACATTTCCTTGGCCAGGGGACCAGTCCCGACCGTCGAGAGTTGGTCGCCCAAGTCCCCAACGAAGCTAAACATCCTCTCTCGAGCAACGTTGATGTTTATCAATGCCTCCTCAGGAAGAGCTGAGGAAGAGGGTCCTAGGGAAACGGCTTTCGGGGCCCCTGCTGGCAGAGAAGGGGCAGGAAGGACTGGGGCAGGAGTGACTGAGTCTGGAGGGATGACCAACGATATAGCCTCCAGCGCCGGAGTGGCCTCGGCCAAGGCTGTGGGAGGACACTCCTCTTTATCGAGCTCCATGACTTCTGTCTCCCAAGTCCGAGATGCTGGGAGTGGTGTCTTCTTCACCTTCTTTGAGAGTGAAGCTCCGGCCTCACTGGCCAGCCGGGCTCTCACCTTCTCAATGCCTACCTTCTCTGGTCTCGTCGACATTCTTGTCCAAAAAGGAATAAAGAGGCAGGCACGAAAGTCAGTATTAGAAACAAACAGAATAAAACAAAAAGATACAAAAGAAAACAAAAAGAAAATTAGGCTTGAAGGAAAAAAGAAAGATTCTCACTCGAACAGTCGAGGCTAAGCAGCAAGGCGCTCAACTTTTGTGGGGTCACCAAATTGCCGAAGGATCTACTACCCCCGAACTCCCTCGCAGCTTTAACTCGGATCTTTGTTTCTTCACCCACTAAGGGCTCAGCAGCAATGTCCTCAGGTTGAGGACGTCCCTAGTAAAGTAGAATCCTAGGGGTGTGAGGGCCAACCTCCTCCCACGGCTGGAACTCCCAGCCCTCTCCAGAGATGAAGAAAAACCTCTCTTTCCAATGTTTATTGGAGGAGGGGCAACCTAGAACGAGGGCTCGATCGTCCGAGCGAGATTGAAAAAAATATCACCCAGGCTATTTTTCCTTGGGTTGGTAGTAGTATAGGAATTCCTCTACTGCTAGGTGGAACTGGCCCCCACTGGCCTCTTCCCATAGAATGATGGCTCCAAAAAGGATCCTCCAGGCGTTGGGCATGAGTTGGCCCAGGGATAGACCTAGAAAGTCTAAGAGCTCTCGGACGATACGGGAGAAGGACAGATGAAGACCGGTTCGGAAGGCATGCTCATACAAGCATACTTCTCCGAACGAACGAGAACACGCTCGGTCATCCGAGTGGAGAACTCTACAAACTACAAAAGAAGGAATAAAAAAGGTCTCACGCAGGCGCTCTATATCTGAGGCCCGGGAGACAGAGGGAATGGACTTAACAGGAGGGCCTTGGCTGGCCTCGTCAAAAAGACGAGCAACTGAACTTGAACTCCCACCACCAGTAGGCGATACTGGTCCTAAGGTGGGAATGATGGTGAGACTAGGGACCGAGAGGGTAGTCTCTGATCCGGATGACGACGGTTTATTCCCAGAAGATGCAATTTCCTGGGAATAGTCCATCGTACCCCAACGGTAAAGAGAAATAAGAAACCTGGCTACGGTGTAAGCCTCCCTACAGGCTAAATGGTATATTGGGCTATCAAAAACAAAATATTCAGTGATTAGAACTCAAGAAAAATGTTTATGAAAAAACTCTAGCCAATTAACAAAGAAATTAGGGAAGGGAGGGAAGAAACAAGGGTACGGCAAGAGTTCTAGCTCAGAACTCGAAGAAGCCGGGATTGGCCCTTCGAGAAACCACAAATCAGAGGAATAAGGAAAGAGAAGAACCAAGAAGAAGAGGGAAGAGTACGAGAAAACTTACTGGGATAAGAGTGGAGGATACAACTTTGAGAGAAAGGAATGCAGGAGTTTCCTCATCGGAGATGGAGATGGACGCCGGAGAACGTGCAACAGAACTCTTCGGGGAAGAAGGGGTGTATAGAGAGGGATGTTCGAAAAATGCAAAAAGTAAAAAACCAGCCCCCTTCACATATATATATATATATATATATATATATAGTGCAAAAACCAACGGTGTAGATTAGAAATAAACCTCCCGATCCAATGGCCACGAAGCCCCAAAATCTCAATCGACCAATGCAATGAGACCGACGGCCCAGATTGAGCCACGTGTCAGTTGGATACCAAAGGGCCACCATTTTTGGAGTTTGAAAAGACATCCATTAAATGGGATGTGACATTTAGAAGACTGAGCCATCACCTCGAGAAGTGTAAAAGCCTCATCGTACCTCGTGTAACCATCATTCTAGAATATTCCGTTCGTCGAGCAAGACTCTGCTCGGAAATTGGGGCATCTGATAGGAGTAGATCTGAGCAGTCGACCAAAGATGATCGAGAAGGTTCACCGGCAGCATTTAGGTCTCGAGAGGATGATGATCGATCAGTATTTTATCCTCGGACCAACTCGGAGTTCGATTAATCAGACCACGAGCCCGACCAAAGTTCACCCAAGCCCGACCAAGTGAATCCCGATTGAAGGGATTCATGTGTTCGACCAGTCGGCTTCGACAGACCGAGTACTAATATCCATCAGCTCTGAAATTAGCGCCACCAATTTATCGAAGATCACTCCAGACAGCTATCCCCGCGAGAAAATAGCAAGCAAATCAACACAAATCCCAAAGTTCCCACTCGGATCAGGAAGATTTCATAATTAAACCCCATCACATCCCTAAGATCAGGCAAAGATCCCAAAAAATAAGGATCCTCTCCAGGATTCCATATCTCGAGAACACTATAACTACACACGCATACGGAGGAAGAAAGGTACGCCATTTCTATTAGCTCTACGTACTGCCAATATATTTAACATTGCATTCTCTTTACTGTCAGGCCTCTGACTTAAGCATCGGAGAGTCTTAGGCCGGTACCCCACTGGTGCCTAGATTCTAACATTTTGCAGGACAATCCGCAGGAGGTTGACGAACCACTCAGCAGCATCAATCGGAATCAAACTACGTGTGACAAACCGTTCGGATTCAGGTACCAACATTTGGCGCTATCTGTGGGAATGATTTTCATAGTTCCATTCCCTGGTATACTGTACTCTAAATGGTCGTCACACGATCTACGACTTCCAAAGCTAATTGTCATCAAAGCCCTCCTCAATGAGGCCGACCTCCTAACGTTGAGCAACAGTTACAAGACCTAACCCAGCTGATTCAAGGCCTTGTTCACCAAAACCAAGCCATCAACCAAAGGCTCGATAAAAAAGCTCGGCTCTTGCCTCTTCCTTCCCTTCCTCCTCGGGTTCCTTGCCCCGAGGAAAGACAGCCAGCAATCGAACAGCTTAACAATCGGGGCCAAGGTCAAGAAGAGGAGCCAAATGCAAATGAAGATGTGGCCGAGAGTAGGGATCACCCTCAGGACAGAAACTGAGTTCCCGTACGAGCATAGGATGTCCAACCTAAGAGGACTGAAGCCTCAATTTCTATGCAGGTTGAGCTCAGGGAAGTTAAAGATCAGCTCAACAATGTGATAGCGGCCATGAAGGAAAAAAGTGTGGCAGTTGTCGATGATCTCGTCCACAGAATAGACCTACCCTTCTCCTTGACCATCATGGCCGAGCCTTTGCGATGTAAGTTCAGGATGCCTCAGATGGAGACCTTCGACGGGTGGAAAGACCCCATGGATCACCTCGAGACGTACAAGGGCTATATGCACCTACATACAGTCCCGAACGAGATCATGTGTTGAGCCTTCCCGACTATTCTCAAGGGCTCGGCCCGTGTATGGTTCAGCAAGCTAAAAGGTGGGTCCATCTCGTCGTTCACCAAATTGAGTAAATTGTTCGTAGGATACTCCATCGGTGGTCAGCGACATCTCTGTTCTGCCACGTATCTCCTCAATGTCAAGTAGGGGAAGGATGAGACTCTGTGCCAGTATGCCACTTAGTTCAACACCGAGGCTTTGAAGGTGGATGACATTGATGACAAGGTAACCCTGATGGCCTTCATCGGTGGCCTTCAACCCACAAAATTCCTCTTCTCGTTGGCAAAAGCACCACCAACAAGCATGGCCGAGCTCATCGTAAAGGTACCGAAATACATGAACGCTGAGGATGCCCTCAGTGCCCGAGAAGACCGACCGAACCAACCAAGAAAGTAGAACATACAGAGAAGATCGAGCGAAAGAAGCGGGATGAGCTAGATCGTCCAAAACAGTCCTGAGAACTCGATCGGTCATAGCCCAGTTCAACCAATTTCAAACGCCCTAGGCTACGAGCTTGCCGCTTCGAAAGGTATACACCCCTAAATACCTTTGTTGAACAGGTCCTCCTACAAATAGAGGACAATCTCAAACTACGATGGCCATAGAAACTCAGGTCTTAGCCGGCCCATCGCAATCCTGACAAATACTGTAATTTTTACAAAGACCACGGCCACAACACGGAAGACTGTTTCGACCTAAATGAGCAGATTGAGGCATTGATTCAGTGAGGAAAACTCAACAGGTTCCTGGCCGGATGGAAAAACCTAAAGAATCCTCGAGGTCAGCAAGATACACCGCCACCGCCCCCAGGGACCAAGATAAAAACCTTGCGGGCGAGATCCGACTGATCTCCGGAGGGTTTGTCAAAGGATGGGAGAGTGGCTCTTCGAGAAAAGCCCACTCTAAATGCCTCAGGACCGAGGGCTCTACCGATGTTTGCACGATCGACCGACCGGGCAAAACTACGAAGATCGAGGAAGGTATCACCTTCACCGAAGTCGATGCCAGAGGAGTGCAGCAACCACATGATGACCCCCTGGTCTTCACCATGGTCCTAGCCAATTATAAAGTCTGTAGGATCCTAGTGGCAATAGCAGCTCAGCTGACATCTTGTTCCTCAACGCTTTCGATCAGCTCAATATCAGCCGAGAGAAATTGTACCCGGTCAGATCGCCCATCGTGGGGTTCATTGGAGAAAAAATACAGCCAATGGGGTCGATTGAGTTGCCCCTTATAATCGGTTCTAGTCTGAAGCAGGCCAGTCTGATGGTGAACTTTCTAGTGGTGGACTGCCCTCGGCCTGCAACGTTATCTTGGGCAGGCCAGCTCTTAACCAACTAAAGGTCGTAACCTCCACCTACCACCGGATGATAAAATACTCAACCGAGCACGGGGTGGCAGAGCTCAGAGCCGACCAGATTACAGCCCGAGAATGTTATAACACTTCCCTCTGAGAGCCTAAACTAAAGGAAACCATGACCCTCGATACGGTTGAGGTTCGAGATGAAGAACTCGTCTGAAGAGGAGAGCCGGTGGAGGACCTCCTCAAAGTCAGTTTAGATGAAAGCAGACCCAACAGAGAGATTCAGATTGGATCGGCTCTTCCCCCTGATATGAGAACTAAATTGATCAAGTTCTTGAAAAGGTATCAGTCCATTTTTGCTTGGACACACGAAGACATGATTGAGATCAGCCCCGAAGTGATCACACATCACTTATGCGTCGATCGACTCCACAAACCGGTCAAACAAAAGCAACGGATTTTTGCCAAAGAAAGGAACGAAGCTGTAGCAACCGAAGTCGAACGACTATTAAAGGCTAAGTTCATTAGGGAAGTGCAGTACTCCAACTGGTTAGCTAACGTGGTACTCGTAAAGAATTCGAATGGCAAGTGGAGGATGTGCATCGACTTCACTGACTTGAACAAAGCCTGTCACAAGGACAGTTATCCCCTCCCTAGAATTAACTAATTGGTTTACTCTACCAGCGGCTATGAGCTCCTCAGTTTTATGGACGCCTTTGCAAGTTACAACCAGATACTCACGAATGAAGTCGATCAAGAGAAAACTGCCTTTATCATAGATCGGGGGACCTACGGCTACCAAGTCATGCCATTCGGCCAAAAAAATGCAGGAGCAACTTACCAACGGTTGGTGAACCTCATTTTCAAGAAGCAGATTGGCAGGAATGTTGAGGTCTATGTAGATGATATGCTTACGAAGAGCAAAAGAGCGGTCGACCATCTCACGGATCTAGAAGAAAACTTCCAGGCACTACACGACTTTAATATGAAGTTGAACCCGGCCAAGTGTGCATTCAGAGTCTCGGGGGGGAAATTTCTTAGCTTCGTGGTTAGCAACCCTGAGAAGATCAAAGCTTTCCTAGAAGTGCGATCCCCGAGAATAACGAAAGAGGTATAAAAACTCACTGACCGGTTGGCAGCCTTAAACCGATTCATTTTAAAAGCGCCTGACAGATGTGCTCCCTTCTTTGGCATCCTAAATAAGGCTTTTGAATGGACAGAATAGTGCGAACGTGCGTTCGTTGATCTCAAAGCATACCTAACATCTCCTCATCTGCTCTCCTGAGCAGTACCCGGCGATGAGCTCTTACTCTATTTGATAGTTTCTTAAACCGCAATCAGCTCAGCCCTTGCCCGTGAAGACGCTGGGATCCAGAAACCAATCTACTACACCAAGCAAGCATTTCGAGGGGCAGAATCAAGATACCCACAAATGGAGCAATTGGCATTCGCCTTAATCATCTTGGCCAGGCGACTACGACCTTATTTTTAGGCTCACACCATAGTCGTCCTAACGGATCAGCCGCTATGACAGGTGTTGCACAAGCCCAGAATCTCTGGTCGACTTGCACGATGGGCAATAGAACTTGGCAAATTTGACATCCATTACCGACCGCGTCCAGCCATCAAAGGGCAAGTCGTGGCAGATTTTATTACCGAATTTAAAGTCCAGCAGCCAGAGCAGATAGCCGACCCACCGGCCCATTCTTAAGAGGCAGAAGTGACCTTTGATAATGAGCAGGTATGGACAGTCAACGTGGATGGCTCCACAAATCAATAAGCTAACGGCGCAGGTATCGTCCTCATTTCCCCGCAAGAAGATGCGCTGGAGTATGCCATTCGTTTTGGCTTTCGGGCAACCAACAACGAAGCCGAGTATGAGACAGTCATCGCTGGCCTTAGGCTGGCACTAGCACTGGGGGCAGCACAGGTTAAGCTCCTTAGTGACTCACAACTGGTGGTCGGTCAAAACCAAGGGCAGTATGAAGCACGAGAAGACCGAATGAAAGCTTACAAAGTAATCACCGATGAGCTAACCACCAAATTTGATAAGTTCATGATCGATAGAGTCCCAAGGGATCACAATCACCGAGCCGATGACCTTGCTCGGCTAGCCTCAGCTCCCGAGGGGCAGATGAGTAGAGGAATATTAGTAGAGTACCTGACCCAAATGAGCATCACCCAAGGAGAAGAACCACTAGCAGTGAATTGGGCGCAAGCCTGCGTGACTTGGGTGGAGAGTATAATTAGCTTCCTGCGAGATGGTCAACTACCTACCGACCGAGCAGAGGCAAAGAAACTAAGGTACCGAGCAAGCAAATACACGTTCATCGATAACGTCCTCTACAAATGTGGCTTCTCGGTACCCTACCTAATGTGTATTTCAAAAGAGGAATCCGAGTACGTCATGAAAGAAATATACGAAGGGATATGTGGCAACCACTCGGGCGCTCGGGTTCTATCAAGAAAAATCCTAAGGGCTGGTTACTACTGGCCCACTATACAGAAAGACGTTAAATTTTTTTCAAAAAATACAACAAATGCCAAAGGTTTGCAACCATCCCCAAACAGGTGCCGAAAGAACTTACAGTGATCACCACCCCATAGCCATTCGCTCAGTGGGGAATCGACATCGTGGGATCACTTCCAATCGAAAGAGGTCAGGTGAAATTTCTAGTAGTAGCAATCGACTACTTCACTAAGTGGATAGAAGCTGAGCCATTGACAAAGATCATCGAGCAGAAGATAATAGACTTCGTCTAAAAATCAATCATATGTCGATTCGGTATCCCGAAGAGCATTATCACTGACAACGATAGACAATTTGATAGCAAAAGGCTCAGAGAATCTTGCGGCTCGCTCGGCGTTCAGAATAGGTACTCCTCCCATTCCCACCCACAAGCTAATGGGCAAGTCGAGGTAACCAACCGAATGATCCTAAAAATAATCAAGACCAAGCTGGAGACAGCAAAGGGCCTCTGGGCCGAGGAGCTCCCAAACGTCCTTTAAGCTTATCGGACCACAGTTCGAATCCCAATAGGAGAGACTCCATTCATGTTCGCCTATGGAAGTAAGACAGTCATCCCGGTTGAGATTAGTTTGGCAAGCTACCAAATAGCCAGCTTTAACGAAGACAAGAATGACTAAGCTCTCCGAGAAAACTTAGATCAAATAGATGAAGTGTGCGAGGCTTCAAATCTCAGAACAACAATCTACCAACAAAAGATAAAGAGGTACTACGACAACACTGTCAGGAAGAGGGAGTTTCGAACAGGAGACTTGGTTCTTCGAAAGGTCTCCCTGGCCACTAAAGATTCCCAAGAAGGAAAGTTAGGCCCAAACTGGGAAGGTTCGTACCTAGTAAAATACCGAGTAAGGACCGGGGTATATCGACTAAAAGACGTGATGGGAAGAGTGCTCCCACATGCATGGAACACAGAGCACCTCAAAAAATACTACCAATAAAACAACATGTAAGTGTGGGGACCCACCCTCTCATCGCCCCACGCCTCCGGAAGGAGTGGGGAGAGGATGGTTTTTCTACCAAAATGCGCGTCCTATGATGGGTCTGAGGATCGCGCGATTTTTTCAGAATCGCCACTTGGTTTTAGGAAAACCAAAAAATTAAAAAGGGGGTCGTTTTCAAGGTAAACCAGCCCCGTCATAACCAGAGATCTTGGTTCGGGAGCCGGGATACGAAAGGGGAAGGTGTTAGGCACCCCTCTCGCCCAATTCGAGGATTGGCCTCTACTTAACCGTTCCGTCCTGTTCTTGT
>JAUTBS010247521.1:0-11320 GCA_032361285.1 Aequorea victoria
ATTTTTTGTTTACTATTTTTAACGGTCAACGGACGGTCAACTAACGGGTGGATCAAACTGTTACAAAAAATGCTACAATAAGGGGTTTAACTGATATTTCAAAGAATAGAGGGGATTCAAGTGTAATTAGGCTCGAATGGAGGGGGTCTAAGCGTATTTAACCCTTTATTTAATTACATGCCTCGGTGGTTTCTACATAATTGAATTACAAACTTATAATTATAATGATTTTTTATATATATACATTCACTGTGTAAAAGAATTAAAACAGGGGGTTGATTCTTACCCAAAATTACTGAATAGTGATGAGGACGAGGACGATGACAAAGGTGATGGTGATTCCAATAATCGCGATGATCAATGTGGCAGCAACCATGGTGGTTGAAACGTGAAGGCGGTGGACAGTGATCACGGTGGTGCTGGGCAAAGGTGAACCGTGCGAAGAATAGAGAGCTGGTTCGCACAAGGGAGATCTCAAGAGAGGATGAGAGTTCTGCGGGAGAGGGATTCGATTTAAGATAGGAGAGAGCCAAGAAATCAGGGATTGAATCCCTGAATTTCCTCCTTGATTCCCTGAACCATCTTCCTAAAAGAAAGAAACTGTTTTGAATCATTCCCTCTAAAAAGATTCTGCCATAGTTGACACACAGCTGTCATCTTTTCTTTATTTCTTTTTATTTCTCTTTTTGTCTTTACCCTTTATTTATTTATTTCTTTTTATATTTCTTGCCTTATTAATTTAATAGTAATAGTAATTTTAACTAGTTTTATTATATTTATTATTCAGAATCTTTTATTATTTTATTCAACTTCTATTTTTCATTTAGTTAGTTTATTTGTAATTTAATTTATTAAATTAATTAGTTTAAAATTTTATCGGGTTTTGCACCTAAAATGTAAAACCCGATATATTTTTTCTTACTTAAATAAATTAATAAAAATAAAATAATAAATTAATTAATTAAAATAACTAACTAATTTAAAATTTAATTAAAGTAATAAAAAATTCTGAAACTTAAAATAATAAATGATAAAACTTAATTATGTTATTTAATTGGATAAGGAAAGAAGAAACAAAAGGAGGAAATAAAACAAAAACAGAAAATATAATATATAATATATTAGAGGATTCGTTAACCATGTGGAATAACAGTTGGTGGCTGGGTGAGAAATAGAAAGATGATAAATATAATAAAGAGAATCAAGAGATAGACATGTGATCCCTAAATTTTTGCTAAGCAGCCCCTTTATAAATGAGGAAACTTCATCCCTCGCTGAAATTCATCCCTCTCAGTTTCTCTTGGGTCTTTCCTCTGTGAAAAATTCCTCTCTCTCCCTCTCGGTTGTTCCCTCTTGGTGGAACTTGCAGCCACCACCGACGAGTTTTACCACCACCACCAACGTAGGCGTTGACCACCGCGAGCACCGTCATCATCATCATCATCACCACCTGGGTGATCACGGGTTAGATATCTATACACCTTATGTTTCTAGTTTATACATAGATAGATATATACATATATATATCACATAGTTATATGATTCTCAAGAAAAAATTTTAGTCTTTTAATGATGTCGACATATATATATACCATGGTTACTAATTGATTGCAACAGAAACCAAAGAAGTAGGTTTCGATTTATATATTGATATACATATGTATAACAATAATGCATATATATAACGGTGTTATATATATAATAGAACCCATGTATATGAATATCATATAAATCAGTTATGAAAATATGTATATACCCGTCGAAAATATCATAAAATAAATAGGAATAATAAACCATGAAGAAAGAATAAAAGAAAATATCCTGGATCAGGAATTTCAGCCATGAAAATCCCTGATGCGAAGCTTTGGGTCGACTCACACATTGGTTGAGTCAACTCACGTGTCGTAGAAGATGAACCCCATTGCTAGTGGATCGAATCACGTGGATGGTGAGTCAACTCATGAAGACGAACCCTCTGCTGTTGCTCAGACCATGGTTTGGGTCGACTCATTACTCCTCTGAGTCAACTCACTGCCCTCCTAGACACCCCTGGGTCGACTCATAGATCGCTTGAGTCGACTTATGCTTCACTTGTGGATTTAGGTTGACTCACTCCTTTTGTGACTCGACTCACGCCATTTTTAGTCGAACGATGAGGAGCCACCTCGGCTCACCTTGCCTTTGGATCGACTCAAAAACCCTTTGGTTGATTCATAACGCCTATACCGTGGGTTCCTACCCTTTGAGTCGACTCACCATCATTTGGGTCGACTCACAGTACCTTTTTCATGCCTTGGGGTCGATACATGCATTCACTGCATCGACTCATGGCCATCTAAGAGGCTTGGGTCGACTCACAGCTACCTTAGACCGAGACTTACCACCTTGGGTCTACTCACAACCTTTGTTGTGGTGATCACCTGAGAGACTTGGGTTGACTCACAGAGCCTTTGAGTCAACTCACAATGACCTGTTAGTGAGATACCGAGACGTTTTTCATTTGAGTCGACACATGGCCTTACTACGTCGACTCATGGATGCCTGTGACCTTGTTAGGTTGACTTAGAGACCCTTTGAGTCGACTCACAGTGTTAAAAAATCTTAAAAATATTATAAAATTAATCCTAAATATTTAGGCTCTGTTTAGGCATCAGTTTAATGATAAATTAAATTAATTAATGACTAATTTAATACCAGAGCCAAACATTAAAACTTATAAATGGGAAAAGGGTATGTTTGGTAGTTATAAATAGTTTATTAACTTTATTTATTGATTGTGGTTGTATTGCATTACATAATCAGGGTGACGAAGATTCCTACATTGCTTCTTATTTCATTTGAGCTTGCATCGGATATCAAGTGAGTGGATTGACATGCTATATATCTTTCAATAAAATTCTCATATTTCTCAAACTACTTTGACAGGAAAAATATATATATTTAAATATTTTGGATAAAACTGTTGTTCTCTTATTACAATCATGGTATAAATATTTTATGATACAACTAGTTTTCTTATCTATTATGGAGCGATATCTATTATGGAGCGATCTTGTAACTTCTTTATTGGGACCATGTAAAAAGTGTAGGGGATAGATCCTACGGGGTGACTCTGGCCAACTAGGGAATAGACCCGGCCCGAAGACTTGGGTAACCCTAGTTGCTCAATAGTTTAAGGAATATTTTGTGGGTTTCCAGTGACCTGACACTGGATCGTCTTAGGAAAAAGATCCAGGCTCTATTCTGTGGTGACTCTATGTTCGATGATTGGATCTAATAGGCCGAGACTGCCCCGAATTTATGATTTATGACACTTACACCCAAGCTATTCCTGTGATTGTTGTTGATGGTTTTTCCACACACATATTGATGATCATATTGCTAGTCCATTACTAATATCATGTTGGCATGTTTATGCGCGGTTTATTATTGATGAAATTATTATGTTTTGTTGGCATTTTTATGCGATGTGATGGTTGTGGAGACCTTTGATGTCCAGTGTGAGATTTTATGTTGGTGACTCTTCTAGATATCGAGATCATGTGAAAAAATATAATATTTTGATAAAATGTTGGTGACTCGTCTAGATATCGAGATCACGAGAAAAATGTGAATATTTTGATAACAGAGGAAATAATGGGTTGTGTTGACACCCATTTGATTATACTTTGTATATCATACCATGATTATATTTGATATACAAAACTATTTGAATTCCCTATTTTAGAACTGTATATTATTATGTATACTTTCATTCACCAGCTTTAGCTGACGTTGTGATATAAACATTTCAGGTAATTAAGGAGGAAGCTAGCTGATGGACTGGGTAGCTTTAAGAGATCCAGGATAAGATCTCTAGGACATGCATTTTTTCGCTTCTACATTTAATAAAAAACAATTATCATGAATTGATGAAATAATGAATATTTATGAGATATTATGGGATGTTTGTTCCACTTTGATTATATTGGATTTTAAATGAGTAAATCATTGGTATTGAGATCTTTTTAACATATTGTTAGCTAAATATCGTTATAGCTTTCTTGATTCATTGGGCCAAGGCCCAATATCCATTACCGATCACATTTTCCAAATTAAGGTGTGACATAGAATAAAGAAAGAATTTAGATCACGAAAGAGTTCTAAAACTCTATTTTTGGGTGTTATGAACTAAAATATGAAAGGAGGCTCAAACCTTAGACTAAATTCAATTCTAGAATTTCTCGGGCTATATTAATATTTTTAGAACATGCATAAATTTTTTTGGGACTAAAAAATATGATTTAATAGTCCAATCCTAATTTTAGAAATTTAGGTGCATAGGAGGCAGATTCGGAGAAAACTTTGAAGGATTTTAATTAAATATAGAAACATTCCCTAGATATTATCCACATATGAAAAGAAAGACCTATGTGTCTAGGTTTACCCAAACTTTATAAAATTCATTTTCATTGGACAGATTTTGAGTGATTAAGATTCTCCCAAATAGGGACCGAAAATAAATTCTATTTTTGGCAAAAATCATTCGACTTATTTCGAGATGGAGTTAGGAGTTGGGCTCTTCATGGAAAAATCCCCTAACACCTTAATCTAACTCAGAATGTTTTTTTCTAAAAATTATACAGAGTTTTAGAATTTGTTTTTGAATTTACAAGAGGGTGACAGAATTTGAAAATTGAATAAAGCATAAGTGAAATGGTTTTCCAAATGAAACTAAGTGTCTAAGCCTAAGGACTTGAATTCTTAGTAATCTCAATGGATCATTAACACTTATAAGAGTGAGATTAAGATAATTAAATTTTAATTGGTCCTTTAGACCAAGGGGGAAGAAACTGAGTTATAAGAACCCATGAAGGAGAATGTTCCAAACTTAAGGAATTAAGTTACCTTAGTTTCATCTAAACAACATAAGACACTCTCATACCTATACTCTTATGAAAAGTGAGTGGATTCTAATACTTGAGTATGTTATATAACCTAGGCATTGATGAAATAGCCGCGGAAGGAGTTGTGTTGCCTCTGTATTAAAAGAGGTAGGTATCGCGTTGATCGACATTCAGGTGAGAGTGGCTAGGAATATCACAATGGTTTATGTATTGTGAAAATATTTTCATGATTTTAAATACTTCTATGAAGTATGTGTTACTATAATATTTTTTCGTAATAATCACTCATCATGTTTATGAATTAACTTTCTGAAAGTTGTTTTTCCTTAAAAATAGAGATTATGAGCATGTGTTGCATGTGATTGTGAAAAGCTATTTTTTTAAAAATATATTATCTTATCGGAAGGTGTCAAGTTATTGCGGGTAACCATCCTGAGTTGTTTTTCCCCGAAAGGTGCATTGCCCAAAAGTGGGCGTATGTTAGCCCAAAAGTGAATATTACAGTTAATATACTAGAGGACGTAATATGTGTATGTACTTGTGAGCACGCATGTATGCTATTAAGTATTTATAAGTTGGGCTAAAGAGCCGTATGTTGTTGAGAAAATCTTTGAAAACTATTTTGGGCCCTAGAGCCATATGTTGAGAAATTTGAAAGTTAATTTATAATCTTGAAAGTTTGGGTCGTAGGGCCGGACGTTGAAATATGAAAGTTTTTATAAATTGTTAAGGTTTGACCGTTGGGCCGTTTGTTGAAAAGAATAAAGTTATTTATAAAACCTTTATGTGTTGGGCTAGTGAGCCATAGAATGAAAATATAACCTTCTGTTGTGTTGATATACTTTTCATTATAATAAGTCAACTCTCCTATAACCACTTGTGATTGCAAATCTTGTTACATGATAGATACTCGGTCCACCATAGTACAGTTGAGGTCAGAAGACGTGTGATGTAAGTATGAAACCTGAATGAGGTCATCAAAAGAAATCTGTATAAAAAGAGTAGTGGCTCTTATTTTTATTGTTGGGGACTGTGTATCACGTATGTGGTTGTATAACTAGTTTGAAGTTGATGTATGTTTTATTCAAGTCAGTATTAAGAACAAGTGAATGGATGAAAGTGATGAGGAGTGCATCTTTAGTATATTTGTTAAGTTTCTGATCAGGTAAACTTATGTCGCACCACTCTGAGCAGGTAAATCATGCTCAGGGGAGTGGGTGTGACATGGGTGACTATTTTTTTGGTTCATAACCTTCTAATCTTTTTTAGTCGTCTTTTCTATTTTCTTACCATCCCCTTCGATCGATAGATATACGTCCTTAGTAGAAAGGATGCCCTCCATTTGTGGTTTCCATATCAAGTAATTCGATGAAATAAGTTTAATCATCGCACCAGATGATTCATCCATTCAAATCCACATAAGTCACAAATAACAAATAATTCACCGAGTTGTCTCTGAATCGAGCTTTGATACCACTATCGGGAAAAGCTTGATCTTTTCTCTCCTTATGTGAATAGAGAATAGACAATAAAATAATCGCTACTCAAGTGAACAAGCAATATCATTATTCAAGCGATTCAACAATCAACCACAATATATTGTAATTCAAATGTAATATTGAACAAACACACAAAATATAAGAACTTGCGTGGTTCGGCGTTAAAATCTATGTCCACGGGAGATGAGAGCAGAGTTTCACTATCAAATGACGAAAGTCAGTGATTACAATGGTGCCGGCAATGATCGGTCACACCACAACAATAAGAACACGATTGTTCTTCGTTATACCAATCTCTCAATCAACAAAAATCTCAAAGCAAAAGATATTTTGGATTCATTCACTCACTCAATATGATTTTCTCTGAATCACTCTTGATGAACGACTGCCTCTAATGTGTATTTGCATAACCCTAATGAAGAGATTAAGGTTGATATATATAGGTCCACCGAGAATTGACATAAAATTGAAACTATCGCACAAAATCCCACAGCGGCGTCCGGACGGAAAAGTCCCAAGAATCGAACGCAAGTCTATTGTTCGCTGCCATCTGGATGGAGAAATGTGCTAACTCCTTCCCGTGCTCTTTGTCAACGTACGTTCGGACAGAGGTCAATACCGTCTAGATGAAAGCTCTATTCCAAGCCTCTTTTCCTCATTCTATTTCACTACGAAGGATACCAACAAGTAATGGTGGTGGTGGCGATGGTAGTGTGGGGTGGAGGTGGTGGCGGTGGAGTGGCGGTGTTATGGTAGGGGCGGCAACAATGGAGGTGAAGACGACAACGACAACGACAACAGTTGTAACAGCAACAGCGACGGTGGAAATAGCGATAGTGGTATGGTGTGGGGTGGTAGCGGTGGTGGTGAGATGGTAATAATGGTGTTTGAGTGATGGAACTGATGTAGTAATAATAAGTATGGAAAAAAAATTTACCTACAAAAATTAAAAAATATTTTTTGTCAAAATTAACTTATTTTCTATTGATCATAAAAATGTTTTTCGTTGACTTTTAACTTTTATCGTAGTAAAATATTGAAAGATATTTTTCATTGAAACAAACAAAGCGTTAATACTGTTGAAGGAGGCCGAATTTCAATAAAAATAATGTCCGCACTTGTTATAGCACGGGTCCCACCTACTAACAACTATTGAGCCGTGAAATGGCTGAGTCGAGCTACCGGCCGAGCTGAGGTGTCATGGCCGGACTGAGCCATCATGGTCGAGCTGAGGGTCATGGCCGAACTGAGGGGTAATGGCCGAGGTAGATCGATATGGCCGAGCTAAGCTGAAGAAAGCCGAGACCGTATGGCCGAAGAAGCCACATTAATGCTCATTAATGTCTGGCACGTCTTTGACGCGTCAGTAGCGTGCCTTGTCAATACTTTCGGCGCAGGCACCGCTAATGTCAAAAGGAAGACTGACACTAGGCTCGAGGAGAGGTCTGATCGAGACTAACAAGAGGACTGCCTATATGACGGCAAGTCTGGGCATAGAGCAGAAAAGGCCAGATGAACCCCAAATGCTAACCCTGGAGACTATGGTGCACAACTCTCTCTCTCTCTCTCTCTCTTTTGTTTCCATCCTTTGATTTACTCCAACATACCGTCACTGACTTTATCATCGGAGGGGGCTTCCGGCGATAGCCCCACTGGCCAGATCACGTTTTCTCTCTTGTAGGTCCACCATATAGGACTTGGTGCGGCCCGGTGAAGTTTTCATCCGATCTACATCACCCTGCGGATTCACCCCCGCACATTTGGCGCCGTCTATGGAAAACTCACTGGAAAAGCTTAACCAGCGTCCATGGCATCCCTTTCCAAGGAAAACATGGAGGAGGATGACAACGGATCAGGAAGAGAGCACAGCATGGTAGACAAACTCACCAAAAGAGGAAGGACAAACAGTGAGGCAAGAAGTCCATGTACCAGACTCAGAGCAGCCTTGAAAGCTAAAAGCCAGAAGAAAAGCCCCAAAAAAATGAGAACAATGAGCAAGTACAATTCCAGATCTCAGCCCTCTCCCCCTGCTAGAAGACATCTCACACCGACTATGGAGCCCTCCAAGGGGATGGAAGATCTAATGAAAAAGTATGGCAGTACATCAAAAAGGAAGAGGATGCTGAAACAGCCAAAGAATGAAGGAAGCCGAGCCTTCAACGGAAAGAAAAAACTCCAAAGGGCTAGGGGCAAATGCTGGGATTTAGCCTCCAGCTCGGCCTACTCCACAGCAAGGAAGCTAGGCTTCCATAGCAAGGCAGCTCGGCCTACTCCATAGCAAGGCAGCTAGGCCTCCACAGCAAGGCAGCTAGGCCTCCCCCACAGCAAGGCAGCTAGGCCTCCTCCATAGAAATCCAGATAGGCCTCCACAGCAAGGTAGTTCGGCCTACTCCACAGTAACCCAGCTCGAATAGCTCGATCATGCAGGGGCTTTAAACAGCTCCTAGAGTCGAATAGTCCAAACTGACTCGAATAGCTCAGTCATGCAGGGATTTTGAATAGCTCCCAGACTCGAATAGTCCAAATCGGCTCGAATAGCTCGGTCATGCAGGGGCTTTGAACAGCTCCCGGACTCGAATAGTCTAATCTGGCTCGAATAGCTCAATCATGTAGGGGCTTTGAACAGCTCCCGGACTTGAATAGTCCAAACCGGCTCGAATAGCTTGGTCATGCAGGGGCTTTGAACAGCTCTCGGACTGAAATAGTCCAAACTATCTTGAATAGCTCGATCATGCAGGAGCTTTGAACAGCTCTTAGACTCGAATAGTCCAGAATCTAGCTCGACTGCACAGGAAGCCGAACATACAAACAAAATAGCAGTCTAATTTGCAAACAGGTTGGTCTACATTATTGTTTTTATATTTACAGAAATTAAATCAAGTGAAGTATCAATGGACTAAGCCACTATCTCGGTGGACCGAGCTTCCATCTCACACAAATCCCACAAACAAATCAAATCAGCCCAAGAAAGATACACAACCAATTATAGACATACATACTACATAGTTGTATTCATATATGTATGTGCAAATCCTATACATAACAGAGAATAAAGAGAAACAAATTTATAGAGAAGAAAAGAGAGTGGCATAAAGTAACAGATTATCCGCAACTTGCTGCAACAATTCAAGTTTTTAGTAAGACATGGAAGCAAAGGAGGACGCACAGAGGCTGAGCAAGCGACCGTTCACTGAGAAAAGGAAACAAGCGATCGTTCACTGAGAAAAGGAATCGGCCGAACAACAGGCCATCCAAGAAACGTGCGAACATCGACGACAACGACGGTGGCGTCAATAAGATATAAAAGTTCACGGGTCATTTTACCGAATGGTATGATCTTGGGGCTTAAGATCATAGATTCCAAAATAGAATTGCCTCTAGAAGAATTCATGGAGTTCGTTAAAGTAGAGAAATTTTGACCGCCATTGATGATGTTTCAGAAGCAGTAAAGGAAGAGAGAGAAGACGCCAAACATGAAGAAGCCGAAGAAGAACTCAGAAGAAGGCAGAGGAAGTAATCGTCTCCAATTTAACAAGAAAGCCAAAAATAAGGAAGAAAGCCGTGGTAGCGAGTAGAAATTGCTTCTCAACAGTGATTTGCTTCTACGAATGAGCTTCAACTATCAAAACAAAGGGGGTTCTATCATATATATATATATACATGTATGTATATCAACGAAGAAGAAACTAGTGAACAAAGAAGCTTTCTTGTTGATCATCTTTGTGAAGGGACCGAAGAGGGAGAAGCATATGGTTCACTGCCAAAGCACAGCGCACTGGGCAGTGAACAGCACAGGTAAGTGATGGCCGACAGCAACCGTCGAAGCTTCCACACATTGAAACAAATCATCCACCTTCTGAATAGAGCATCGCAAAACCAAACAGATGTGGAGTTCATCAGAGCTTAAACACGGGACATCATCATCCATGGCTATTTTAGAACACTTCCATGGCCGGACACCAAAAAATGCTGGATCAGAACTACCACCGGCCGCATCTTCTACAGGCCCAGCAATGGCAGCGATGAAAGATTTTCTTCAAACCGAACACCGAGGGTCTACGACCGAACAACGCTGGAACAGAACTACTACCTGCTGGGCAATTACGCCAAGCGACAGCCATCTCGATGAGAGCTACGCCGAGATATACAAACCACCGCCGAGATATGGCCATCCCCGCTTCTTCGACCAAACGTCCATGGCATCCGCAGCCAAACTGGAGAGCCTCCAACAAAAAACAACAGAAGCCCACCGTTGCAACTACTTTGGAACAAGGCTTTCCAAACCGAGCTTCACCTTCAGTACCTGAGACAACCACCATGGGAGCCTTGGTAGAGCTTTCTCTCTCTAGAATCTAGGTCAAAGCCAAAATCTAGACTAAATTAATTGTCTACCGTCCAAACACAACAGACCACGCCACTACCTCTCTGAACTTCAGATGGCACAATACTTCGCTCCACAAGAACTACCAAACCGCCGAATCATCTTCACAGACAGCACTTCTGTTAGCCTAATGGTCTTTCAATCAAACCTTTAAGCTTTTGCTTGCTCTTGTTTTGACTCAACAACATATTGATTTAAATCTTTAAGGAGTTTAATAGCTAAAACAATCTAATATTTTGTTGTTTGTATGTCTCTAAGCATTATATGCTTGACATCATAATATATTAGATTGGGGAGATTGTTAGCATATTAAGTTTGTTTCAATCAAGCCCTTGTAGCTTCTGCTATTGGTAATAACTCTACAAACACATAGGTTTATCTCTTTAAGAGTTAGTTAGCCAACTTAAGCTCTTGATCATTATTGTTTGTATGACCTTATGCATTAATCTGTTTTGACAATACAAACATAATTGATTTAAATCTTTGGGTTCTTTATTCTTGTGCAAATATTTCTTGATTAAGCTAATGACTTGTCTTTGTATGAGAAAGTTATT
>JAUTBS010247632.1:0-11319 GCA_032361285.1 Aequorea victoria
GTCAGTGGCAGTAGCCTGGATGCTTGATTCACCAAATATAGTCAGAACAACTCCATCCGCTATAATTTTGACCTTCTGATGGAGGGTGGATGGAACTGCTTGTACATTAGGATCATGTAACCATGGTCGGCCTAACAACAGATTGAAGGAGCCTGGCACATCCAGAACGTGAAACTCGATCTCATTGTCGGTGGGTCCTATGGTAACAGTGAACTTGACTACCCCCAGCACGTTTTTACGGGTGTTATCATATGCTCGTACCCTTTGAGTAGTCAGAGTAAAATCCTGTTCTCTTAACCCGGGGCAGTGCGCTATTTTGAGTGGGCAGACATTCAGTGCCGACTGTTTATCAATTAGAACCACAAGTACCCATTTTCCTAGGCACTTTCCTGTTATGTAGAGGGGCTTGTTATGCAGCTGTCCTTCGACGGGCAGATCCTTATCGGAGAAAGCAATAACGTTCTTTAGCTTGGTAGGAACAACCATTCCTACCAACTATTCAAGAGTGGCATCAATAGAGATGTCGGCTTTGCTTAAAACCCTCAGCACGGCTTGCCTATATTTGTGGGATGCCATCAATAGCCCCCAAATACTTAGGTTTGTCTGGATTTTCTTGAGCTGTTTTAGTACAACATCTTCTTCTTCTCTGGCTTTTGCTGCTGGCTGACTAGCTTCGCATCTCTCTAAGTTTGCGGGTTTGAAGTGTCTTCCACTCCTGATCAAGTTCTCAATCTCTTCTTTAGGGCTCCACAGACTGTCTCAGTGATCCATGGCAGGGTTTATTTTGGACAAATATAGTCCTTCTAGTCCCCATAGACTGTCTCATACTACTTTATCCGTCTTCGCATTGGTTTTTGGGTGGCCTGTGCTAGCCTCTGAGCTTTCTTCCGGGGACGGGCCTTATTTCTTTTCTGCTTCTTGGCGATTAATTTCTTTCACTGCCCGTAGTTCTTTGTATTTCTAGCTATCATCGGGCCCTGAGTAGTCCCAAAGGTCGTCGTCAAGAGCAAAAAGATCTAGAATGCCTTCTCCTTTTCCTGATGGGACATCTAGGTCAGCCTTTTGTTTGCCTTTACTCCTGATCCTGTTCTCGGCGGTGTTGATATTAGTGGGCTCGATGCTTGTTATGCATTCAGCTTCTTTGGTGGCTATTTCTTCATCTTCTGTACTTCCCAGCATATCTAGACTTCGTTTTTTCTCAACCCTGGTTTGAGTCCTGTAGTCAGACTCATTCCCTGGTTCTGATCCCGAGTTCTCACTATTTCCCGCCACTGTTATTGTCTCTGTTCCTATCCCTCTTTCTACCTCTGTTTTCACTTCTAGTTTTATTGCTGCTAACTCTGCTACCTCTGTTTCTATTTCATCCATTTCTGCTATTGCTTCTGTTACAACCTTCGTTTCTACCTCTGCTTCTATCCCGGATCCTATTCTTAATCCTGTATTCCTCGTGTTCCCCTCTGATTCCTCTTCTGGATTGCTTATGTTTATTTCCTTTACATTATTGTCTGGTAAGGTGCCAGAAGTAGAGAGGTTGTCATCATTGGGATTGTTTCACTTTTCACTTTTGTCAAACTCGTCATCTGTGCATACTTCCTTTGATTCGTCTGACGACATCCATTCATCAATGCCAACGTCTATGTTGGGGTCATAAAAGGCAAACTCCACGTGTACCTCATCATTTGCTGCCATGTTATCCCATTCCTCATTCATTTTCTCTACGTCCTTCAGTTATTCCAAGTCGTTCTCTTCGACATATAGAGTCCCTTCTGCGTCTAAGGAGCACAGAAGGTTCCCTTCTATAAGGGGTGGACTTGGTTTTACGGCCCCTTTCGGGCATATATAGATGCGGGGATCATAGTAGTGTGAAATCGAATGAATATGGTTTATGTTCCGAGAGGGTGGGTTTATATGATTCGGCAGTGGATTGGTGGTAACATTAGGTTTAGCCTCCGTTGAGGGTGGGATCACCTTTTATCAATCAAATCCTGGATCTTATGCCGAAGCTTCATACAGTACTGGATGAAATACCCAGGCATCTGGTGGTATTCGCAGTATGCTGCAGGGTTGAAACTAGTAGGAGGTGGATTTGGAATAGGTATTGGTGTGAGGGGGATCAAGTGCCCTTTTTTCCAACATCCTCGGGTATAGAACGGAGAGCGGAACACTAAGATCGTTGAATACTCTCCTGACTAGTGGGAATGCAGATGATAGCCTGAACGGCCTTGGTTGAGGGTTAAATGACTGGGGGTTAAATGGATGGGGTTATATGACTGAGGGTTAAGAAGGTTTACTTATGCTTCCCTCGACACGTTATTGTTAGGCGGGTTCGGGTTAGCCTGGTTGGTTGGGTAGCTGCTCTGACCCTGATAATTTTGCCCCTAATAATTTGGGCTCTAATATGGTTTCCGGGCTCTTTGTTGACTTGTACTTATCTCGGTCTTGACTTTCGTTTTGACCTCTGTTCTCTCAATTTCTCCTGACTGGAGGGCATCCTCAATCTGGATTCTTGCATCAAACAGTTGCTCAAAAGTCATGAGCGGTTGAATAATGAGATACTTTCTAAATTGGGGTTGCAAGTTCTTCACCACCGTCCGGACCTATTTTTTCTCTGTAGGCCAGTTGGTCATTTTGGCTACTTTACCCCTCTAGCGGGTTAGAAAGTCAACAAAAGCTTCCTGGGGTTTTTGTTTAGTTGTTTTCAGCTCCCTTATGGTCACATCCAGCTAGACATTATAATTGTACTGCCCAAAAAATGTCGTAGTAATATCTTCCCAAGTTTTGGTTCGGGTGGCTTCTAAGGTTAGAAACTAACGTTGGGCGGCCCCTAAGAGGGACCAGTGAAAGAGTTGTGCTTTCAACTGATCATCGATGCCCATGGGAGATAGGGTACCGACATACATCCGTAGGTGAATCCTAAGATCTCCGGTGCCGTCAAATGTTTCCATGTCCGGCATCTTAAATTTCTCTGGCAGTTTGGCATAAGGAAAATGGCCGAGTCCTTCTACGTCGAGCATGTATTCATCAACTCCCCTGTCTTTCCTCAACAAATTTTCCAACCTGTCTATTTCATCAGATAGAAAGGCTTCCTGGGGTAAGGCCGGGTCTATCACATCAGTAGTAGTAGCGACAGAAGTAGTAGTAGCAGCAACTGGTCGAGCAACATTAAAAACTGGATGAACATCATCAACGATAACAGTATCGGGTCTATTCCCTAAGAGATATGTGCCGTACTGTTTATCTTCCCAAGGCTGGTTATTGACCACCTCATCCTACGAATTTCTCAGAACCGAATTCAACTGTAGGGCCCGGATCTCTGCTTGGCATTGAACCTGGGCCTAGGTCTATTTTTGTAGTGTGAGGGTCATGCCTTCCAGAGCTCGTTGTATCTCCGACAGAGTTCGGATCAACGTAGCATTTGTATCGCCATCTCCTGCCATTATGTTTTCTGGATTGGAGTCTGATCTTTTGAGCATTCTGCTCGGTAACCGAATCCAACTGGGCGTAGCGTCAGAGCTTGAAGAAGCAATGATACCGTGATAGATGAAAGAAGAGACGGGAAATGAATCAGCTCGTAAGACACTATAGATTTAGGCGGTCCTATGAGGGAAGAACGAAACAGAAAACAACATTTAAGCAGTGGAAAACAAGACAGGTAGCCAAGACCTGGCGGAGAAAGGCATAATAACCCTAGAAAAAAAAAGAAGCAAAAAAGGTCACGGGTACCGATACCCAGCTTAAAAATTGGAAAAAGAAATGCGGAGCTTCGGCTCGATAAGAGCGAGCCTCGATTCGACGATAGTGGAACTTAGGATTTTTCAAAAAATCTTAAGCAAGAGAAACAAAGGGTGCGAGTGATAGAACACGGCTTAAAACAAAAGGACATAGAGATGTTGGATCTCTAGACCTAAGAAGGGGTTGCGGGATGGACCCAGCTTAGAAGAGCATCGAAACTGCCTCAACGCCACGAGATTTGAGAAGATTCCAGATATGGTACAAAGAAGGTGCGGGATGGACCTGACTTTCCATATGAAATCGGAGTCTCAAACAACAGAAAAAGAAAGGTTTGTGGGACAGACCTGGCTTTCCATCTGAGACTCTGAATCTCAAATGGCAGAAAAAAGAAAGGTTTATAGGATGGACCCGACTTTTCGTCTGAGACTCTAAATCTGAAACGACAGATAAAAAAAGATTTGCGGGATGGATCCGACTTTCCATCTAAGACCGAAGTTCTAAACAGCAGAAAAAAGAAAGGTTTGCGGGACGGACCTGACTTTTTGTCTGAGATCGGAGTCTCAAACGGAAGACGAAAATTTTTGTGGGATGGACCCGGCTTTCCGTTTAAGACCAGAGTCTCAAACGGCAAACGAAAAAAAGGTTTGTCGGACGGACCTAGCTTTTTGTCTGAGACCGGAGTCTCAAACGACAGACAAAAACAAAGTTTGCGGGACAGACCCAGCTTTTCGTCTGAGACCCTGAATCTCAAACGACAAAAAAAAGAAAGTTTTACGGGATGGACCTAATTTTCCGTCTTAGATCGGAGTCTCAAATGGCAAACGAAAAGTTTTGCATAACAGATCTGGCTTTCCGTCTGAGACCTAGAGTTTCAAACGGCAGACGAAAAGGTTTGCGGGATGGACCCAGCTTTCCGTCTAAGATCAGAGTCTCAAACGGCAGAAGAAAGAAAAAAGGTTTACGGGACAGAGCCGGCTTTCCATCTAAGACTCTAAATCTCAAACGGAAGAAAAAAAGAAAGGTTTGCGGGATGGACCCAGCTTTCTGTTTGAGACCGAAGTCTCAAACGGCAGACGAAAAAAAGATTTGCGGGACGGACGCGGCTTTTCGTCTGAGACTGGAGTCTCAAACGGCAAAAAAAAGAAGAAAGGTTTGCGGGACGGACCCGGCTTTCCGTCTAAGACCAGAGTCCAAAATAATAGAAAAAAAGGTTTGCGGGACGGACCCGGCTTTCCGTCTGAGACCGGGGCCTTAAACGGTAGACGAAAAAAAGGTTTGAGGGAGAGACCCGACTTTCCGTCTGAGACTCTGAATCTCAAGTAGCAGAAAAAAGAAAGGTTTGCAGGACGAACCTAACTTTCCGTCTGAGACCGGAGTCTCAAACGACAGACGAAGAAATTTATGGGATGAACCTGGCTTTCCGTCTGAGACCGGAGTCTGAAACGACAGACAAAAAGGTTTGCGGGACGAACCTGACTTGTCGTCATAGACTGGAGTCTCAGACGGCAGACCCAAAAAAAAGGTTTGCGGGACAGACTTGGCTTTCCGTCTGAGACTCTGAATCTCAAACGATAGAAAAAGAAAGGTTTGCGGATTGAACCAACTTTCCGTCTGAGACCGGAGTCTCAAACGATAGACAAAAAAAATGTTTCTAGGAAGGACCCGGCTTTCTGTCTGAGATCGAAGTCTCAAACGGCAGACAAAAAGGTTTGCGAGACGGACCCAACTTTTTGTTTGAGACTGGAGTCGTAAACGGAAGACGAAAAAAAAAGGTTTGCGGGACGGACCCGGCTTTCTGTCTGAGTCTCTGAATCTCAAACGGGATAAAAAAGAATAGTTTTTGGGATGGACTCGGCTTTTCATTTGAGACCGAAGTCTCAAGCGGCAGACGAAAAAAAGGTTTGCGGGACTGACCTGGCTTTCCGTCTGAGACAGGAATTTCAAACGGCAGAAAAAAAAAAGAAGAAAGGTTTGCGGGATGGACATAGCCTTTCGTCTGAGACCGGAGTTTCAAACAGCAGAAAAAAGGTTTGCGGGACGGACCCGACTTTCCGTCTGAGACCAGAGCCACAAACGGCAGATGAAAAAAAGTTTTACGGGACAGAACCAATTTTCCGTCTGAGACACTGAATCTCAAACGACAGAAAAAAAAAATATTTGCGGGACGGACCCGACTTTTCGTCTGAGATCGGAGTCTTAAATGGCAGACGAAAAGGTTTGCGGGATGGACTCAGCTTTTCATCTGATACCGGAGTCTCAAACGGAAGACGAAAATACCGAGGGTGTTTACCCTCTCCGACGAGTCCGAGAAGATTAAGGCTATGCGGGCGAAGAAAAAGAAAAATACGGACACGAGACGATACCAACCTATCCGTCAAGACGTATTCTTACGGCTAAAGAAAAATAATATTTTGCAATAGGAGCCTGAATTTTTGCTTGATACCCCGAATCTCAAAATGGCAGACAAAAAGATCGAGGGTGCAGGACGATACCGACCTGCCCTCTCCGTCGATGTAGACATCCAATTTTTGATTAAACCGAACATCGGCCGGTTCCCATAACCTTCCGATGATGAAATGTACATTAGTCACATTCAAATGAGCTTTTGCACGAGTCTGAGAGTCCAAAGAGTACTTCTAATGCATCAGAAAACACTCTAAAATATCCTAAAAATACCAAAAATACACCCCAAGCCACTTCATTCTTCATGATATGGTGTGCGCCACCTCACATGGCACCACCCCACCTCAAGTTGCGCCAAGCCACCTCAAGTGGTGCCAAGTCACTTCACACACCACCTCAAGTGGCGCCACGTCACCTCAAGTGGCGCACCTCCTCTTCCACATGGCGCACGCTACCTTGAGAGAAGCCTTGGCCACCAAGTCAGCTCCTCGCCCGAACCTCTATAAATATGACCCTCCCCCAAGACAAAAGGGGGATCTCTGAGTAGAAAAATCAAGTCCAACTCATATACAATCCCAAAACTTCACTAAAACTACCCCAATTTTTGACTCTTTGGCATTTGGAAGGACTCGGAGGACTCGAGGATCGTGCAGAGAACTTCTCAGAGACGTGCCGTACGTGAGGAAAGACTATGGGAACTGCTTGACACTTAGCTCGTGGGATATACGGTAGGTCTTCATTCCCATCTATTTCCATAAATCTAATCTTTCTTTAAAAACTTCTTTCATTCGGTAAAAAAAGGGGAGAAGAGGTAATTGGCCTCCTTCTCCCGAGTTTTTTTTCTTTCTTCCTAAATAAATGTCTAAGCATGTTTTACATTAGTCTTTTAGTAGAATCGCATATTAGTATTTCCTTTCTTCCTTAGCCCGTCTATCCTTCTTTAGAATTGCACATAACATCTTCTTTACATTTTCTGTCATTTTTATGCTTTAACAGTATGCTCAATATGTATCAACTGCACCGTTATACTGCCATCTCCCACTTGACATGCCTAAAGTGTAAGAATGCATAGAAAGCCTTAGTTTTAGGTTTAGTTTTACTTCTTTATTTGATTTTGTATGTTCTCTTTTTAATCCCCTTTTTGTATGTATTATTTTTGATAAATTTAAGACAAGAATAAAACGAAACGGTTAAGTAGAGGCCGATTCTCAGATCGGGCGAGAGAGGTGCCTAACACCTTCCCCTTTTGTACCCTAGCTCTCGAACCACGATCTCTGGTAAGGATGGACTGGTTTGTCTTGAAAGACCTTTTGGTTTCTTGGTTCATCCAAAAACCAAGTGGCGACTCCAAAAAATTACGCGGTCTTCAACACGGACGCTCATTTGAGGGAAAAACCCTCTCCTTTTCCTTCGTATGATTACCTCACATTCGTCGATCGGGGGAAAGGCGATGAGAGGGCGGGATCCCCAAAGTGGCGACTCTGCTAGAGATTTATTTAAAAGTGAGTCAAACTTGAAAAATATTCCGAACGATTTTTGTCTTAAATTTATCATTAGTATTAGTATTGCATATATTGGTTTTCCATCTCCTGACTTCACTTTTTCATTGGGTACTTTTTTTAAAAAAAAGAAAAGAGGAGAAAATAAAATAAGACAATGCTTTCCTACCCTTCACTTCGGCGGTTCTTTGGAAGAAACTTGTCTCGGAGAGGAGAAAATAAAATAAGACAATGCTTCCCCACCCTTCACTTCGGCGGTTCTTTGGAAGGAACTTGTCTTGGAGCTATGTGGGCGATGTTAGCAAGCTTTCTGGCTGTATGCCCCTTTGGATACTGGCAAAAAGGGTCACTGCGTACTGTTTGACCCGACCAAGTGTTGCTTGGTCGGTTAGGTATATTCTTGATTCCTATTCAGAAGGTACCCGGTTATTGGACTACCAAGCCTTTTCGCTTGCATTTAGTTAAGCTTAGAACTTTTCCTTTAGGACAAAAACCCTTATAGGTTATATGTTTTGTTTATTTCCTGCTTTTGATTGATTAGAATAGCTTTTTTTCTTTTCTTTTTGTCTTTTTCAAGTCTCGACCCACGCCTCATTTCTCTCTCCTGGGTCTTTTCCAGTTTTGACGCCGTTAGGCCATTGCCTAACCGTCATGTGTTTCGTTGGCCGGGTCTCGACCTGTGCCTCCTTTCTCTCCCCCGAGTCTTTCTTAGTTTTTGACGCCGTTAGGCCGTTCCCTAACCGTCTTGTGTTTCGTTGGCCGGGTCTCGACCCGCGCCTCCTTTCTCTCTCCAAGGTCTTTTTCAGTTTTGACGTCGTTAGGCTGTTGCCTAACCGTCTTGTATTTCATTGGTCGGGTCTCGACCCGTGCCTCTTTTCTCTCTCCTAGGTCTTTCCCAATTTTGATGCCGTTAGGCCGTTGCCTAACCATCTTGTGTATCGTTGGCCGGGTCCCGACCCGTGCCTCCTTTTTCTCTCTCGGGTCTTTCCCTATTTTGACGCCATTAGGCCGTTGCCTAACCGTCTTGTGTTTCGTTGGCCAGGTCCCAACCCGTGCCTCCTTTATCTCTCCGGGGTCTTTCTCGGTTTTGATGCCGTTAGGCCATTACCTAACCATCTTGTGTTTCGTTGGTCGGGTCCTAACCCGTGCCTCCTTTGTCTCCCCTGGGTCTTTCCCAGTTTTGATGTTGTTAGGCCGTTGTCTAATCGTCTTGTGTTTTATTGGCCGGGTTCCGACCTGTGCCTCCTTTCTCTCTCCCGGGTCTTTCCGAATTTTGACACCGTTAGGCCGTTGCCTAACCGTCTTATGTTTCATTGGCTGGGTCCCGACCCGTGCCTCCTTTCTCTCTCCCTGATCTTTCTCGGTTTTGACACTGTTAGGCCGTTCCCTAATTAACTAGGCCTCGACCTGTGTCTTGTTTCTCTCTCCCAGTACCCTCTGGGGGTGTTTCCATTTTCGGACGTCGTTAGGCAGTTGCCTAACCGTCTTTTATTTTGTTTGGCCGGGTCTCGACCCGTGCCTCGTTCTCTTTTCGGGGACCCTCCTCGAATTTTCCCAGTTTTGACGCCGTTAGGCCGTTGCCTAACCATCGTTCGTTTCGTTTGGCTGGGTCTCGAACCGTACCTTTTTCTCTTTCCCAGGACCCTCTGTGGAATGTCACGGGTCTGACGCCGTTAGGCCGTTGCCTAACCGTCAGTTTGTTTCTCTTTTTACCAGGTGTTAACCCGTGCCCCTTTCTATTTCTCGGGATCCACCGTGGATTTTGCCGGTTTCAGCACCGTTAGGCTGTTGCCTAAACCTTTCGTCACTCCTTTAAGCCGAGTTCAATCAAACTCGTGCTTCTTTCCCTCCCAAAATTTTTCGAGCGTGTCTCGAACCTTCGAGTTGTTAGGATTCGGACCTAACTCCTCTGCCTTTGTGTCTAGGAATGAGATTCATCAACCCGTGCCTTGTTTTTTTTTAGACCCCTTCGGGGTCATCCTGATCTTTTCGCTGTCGTTAGGCTATTTTTCTAACCTCCTTTTTTCCGTAAGAGATGGGTTGTACCAACCCACACCTCTTTCTTTCCGGGACCCTCTTTTGGTCGTCCCGTGTTTCTTTGTTGTTAGGCCAGGATCTGGTCAAAATGTTTTTGATAAGGCCCCCTGTCTTTCCCGTTCGTGTTTCGTTCACCTGGAATTTCCTAAATTTTGGGTTTCTCTGACATTTGAGTCACTGCTCGGTGTTTTTGGATGATAGTCTTCTGTAGTCTTCAGGCAATCGCTATGTAAGTCGGGTCCGTCCCGCATCATTCGTGTAAGTTGGGTCAGTCCCGCATCACTCGTGTAAGTAAGGTCCACACATTTTCGAGTTAGTTGTTGGTATAAGTCGGGTTCGTCCTGCATTCATCGCCATCAGAGCTCTGGCTCCACGAAAAAGTTGGGTATCGCCCCCGCACGTGACCTCCTTTGACGTCAGAGTTCACCCTCAACGGAAAGGTCATGACTCGTCTCCCCATCCCTTTTCTTTTCATCCGTAGAGATTCAGAGTCTCGACGAAAGTTGGGATTTCCTGCAAACCTTTCTTTTTTCTGCCGTTTGAGATGCAGGGTCTCAAATGGAAAGCCGACGCACACCGAAAACTTTTTTTTTCTGTCGTCTGAGGCTTCTCAGGCGGAAAGCCGGTGTCCACCACAATCTTTTTTTTCTACCATTTGAGACCCCAGCCTCAGATGGCTAACCGGGTCCATCCCGTATTTCTCTTTTCTGCCATCTGAGACTTCTCAGATGGAAAGTCGGTGCCTATCGCAAAATTTCTTTTTCTGCCGTTTGGGACTCCGGTTTCAGATGGCAAGCCAGATCCGTCCCATATTTCTCTTTTCTGCCGTCTGAGGCTTCTCAGACGGAAAGCCAGCGCACACCGCAAAATTTCTTTTTGTACCATTTGAGACTGTGGTCTCAAATGAAAAGCCGGGTCCATCCCATATTTTTTTTTTGGCCATTTGAGATTCAGAGTCTCAGACGAAAAGTCGGGCATTATTACCCGCAATCTTTTTCTTTTTTGGGGTTTTTTCACGCGCTTCTTCATCAGGTTTTAGCTACCCACTTTATGCCTTACCGTCTAGCATACGTCACCCGCGTCGTTTTTCTTGTAGAGTCATCCCAAACTATAATTGTCTTCTAAGTTGTGTCGTTGTATTTTCTTAGGGTTATCATTGTTTCGTCAGGTTCTGACGTCACGCCCGTTTGGATTCGGTTGTCAAGTGGAAAACTAGAAAGATCAAATTCCAATCCAAAAAAAAAATTAATAAAAAATAAAAATAATACAATGGAAGGAGATGGAGATACAAATGCTGCGTTGAACCAAACTTTGTTAGAGATGCAACGAGCTTTAAAAGACATGACCCTCACGCTCCAGGATCGGACCTAGGCCCAAGCTCAATGTCAAGTAGAAATTCGGGCCCTTCTGGCTAACCAGGTTCCAAGGAATTTACGTGATGAAGTAGTCGATGACCTTATCTTGGAAGACAATCAGTATGGCACAGATTTCCCGAGGAATGGACTCACTACTGCTATTCCCAATGTTGTTCTACCAACTGCTACAACTATTACTACTGCTACTGTTACTATCGCTACTACTGCTGCTACTGCCACTACTATTGTGATAGACCCAGCCTTGGCCCGGGAGGCCTTGCTATCTGATAAAA
>JAUTBS010247742.1:0-11318 GCA_032361285.1 Aequorea victoria
AGTTTAAGGGAGAAGAAGATACAACCGATTTTATAGTGGTTCGGTCTTCTTGACCTAGTCCACTCCCCAAGCACCTTAGGAGTTTTGAATTCACTAAATCGGATTCTTCAATGGGCAAATCGAAGCCACGTATAAATGGATTCTTCAGAGGGTGAATCGAAACCTCATTCTTTTATGACAAAGAGCAGCCGAGAAGTAGTAGATGATGTTGTAGAGTGTTTTCTCCTTTATAAGATGGTTACAACAATAAATAGGTCACTAACAATCAATGTTCTCTCACTCTAAAAAAGATTTACAATGAATGAGGTGAGGAATGACAGAAGACACTAAAAATAGAGTATTAAATTTTTAGAAGAGAGTTTTCTAGTTGTTCAGCTTTTGCAATGGTGAGTATTAAATGTCTTCTACTTTTTGAAGCTTCAAACTTTAATTTTTATATAGCTCAAGAGAGTAGAGAGTCATTGGAAGCTTTTGGTGGCGCATTAATTGTTGAAAACTAGCTGTTAGAAGCTTCAGCGATTTTGAAATCCTGCGCCAGTGTCGCCACAAAGGGTCTTGGTGTCGACACTTTTGTCTTCTGGTAGCTGAGGGGTCGACCCAAGTGGATTAGTTGTCGACACTTCCTTATGTAACTCAGACATTGAAAATGTTGGTGCTCACTAGAATGATCAAGGGGTCGACACTTGCTTCAGTAGGTGTCGACACTTTGTTGTGTGGAACTTTGGTGTCGACTCATTTTGCGAGGTGTCGACTCATCCTTCAAAACTTTGCCAATCCAAAATGTTTGAGCTTACTGGAAGGGCTTAGGGGTCAACACTTGATCCATTGGTGTCGACACTTCTTTAAGGTTTCAAGAATTCAAAAAGTTGGTGCTCTCTAGAAAGACTTGGGCGTCGACACTTACTAGAAAGGTGTCGACACAACTTGTGAGCTTCAGCAATTTCCTTCAAATTTAAACTTTGTGTCGACTCATTTTATGTTGGTGTCGACTCAAATAACATTGAAACATAGATTTTTAAGATCTTGACTATCTTTGAAAACTGTTTTGAAGGCTCGTAAATAACTGATATATGGAGCATCATTTAACTTGATTTAGTGCCTTTAAATCCTGAAAAATACATTCTTATGCACAATCAAACATTAGTAAATATCAAATTAGTTGTTGTTATATGTCAAAATCAAAGATCAGACTTGATTGAATAACCCTTGGGCTAACAACAACTACCCGGTTTTGAAAATCATAAGTTGCCAAATCATGTATTTAAACTAACAAAAGCACTCTATGTTTTGAAACAAGCTGCTAGAGCTTGGTATGAACGTTTGAGTAGATTTTTACTAGAAAAGGGTTTTTACCGAGAAAAAATTGACACAACTTTATTTATAAAATGCTTAAATAATGACATGTTGATTGTGAAAATATATGTTGATGATATTATGTTTGGTGCTACTTATATGGATATTGTAAATGAATTTACTAAGAGTATGCATAATGAGTTTGAGATGAGTCTCATGGGTGAATTAATTTATTTTTTTTGGATTGCAAATTAAACAAACACATAAATAAATTTTTATAAATCAATCTAAATATGTTAAAGATCTTTTGAAACGTTTTGAAATAGATGAAGCAAAACCGTTTGGTACACCCATGAGTACCTTAACAAAACTTGACAATGATGAAAATGCCAAGAGTGTTGATTCAAAACTCTGTAGAGACATGATCGGTAGCTTGTTATATTTAATGGCTAGTATGCCAGACATTATGTTCAGTGTATGCTTGTATGCTTGCTTTCAATCTTGTCCTGAGGAATCTCACTTAATTGTCGTAAAACATATTTTGAGATATTTGAAAGGCACGATTGAGTTAGGACTATGGTATCGAATTCATACTTCATTTGACTTGTTGAGTTACTCAGATGCTGACTTTGCTGGATGCAAAGTGGAACGCAAGAGTACCTCTGGAACATATCATTTCCTCGGATATTCCTTAGTTTTTTGGTCAAGCAAGAAATAGCATTTTGTTGCTCTTTCCACTGTTGAAACTGAATATGTAGTAGCTGATAGTTGTTGTGCACAAACCTTATATATTAAGCAACAACTTGAAGATTTTAAATTATCCTTTGATCATATACTCTTTATGTGTGAAAATACAAGTGCTATATGTCTAACCAAAAATCCTACTCAATACTCTTGAACCAAGCATATTGAAATTCGATATCATTTTATTCGAGATCATGTTGAAAAAGGGAATGTGGAATTAAAATTTATTAGTACGGATAATCAACTTGCAGATATATTCACTAAACCTGTCCAAGAATATAGATTCAATATAATTTGCAAAAAACTTGGCATAATGAACTTTAATGGTATATGAAAATAAAATGATTCTCTGTTATGATCTGTTTTTTCCATGTTTTGTTTTTGAATCTATTAAACATTTAGTGTCGACACCTTGAGTGTTGGTGTCGACCCCCCTTGTGTGTTTTTCAAACAACAATCTGTGCGAAAGTCATTTTGTGTCGACACTTTGATGATTTAGTGTTGACCCCTCCGTATGCTTTTTGTTCCTCGTAAATTTGTGTCGACACCGTGTGATCTAGTGTCGACCCCTTATTATGCCTTCTGTACCTCGCAAGTTTGTGTCGACACTAAAAACTTTTGTGTCAACCCAAATGGTTCTCTAGTGTCGACCCATGACGATTATGTGTCGACCCCTTGACTCTTGCTTCAGGAATTTTTTTGGGACATTTTGTGTCGACACCAAATGATATTTGTGTCGACCCTAAAGATTGTATATATATATATATATATAATTCTGTGTTAACTTTTTAATTTTTTTGATCTTTCTCTCTCTCTAAAAACCAATCTAGCATGTGCTTCCCTTTGCCCTAAATCGTGTCTACCCCTCAACCTCCTACAACTTTCAATTTGTCTCACGGTCAATAGGATGCCTCCCAAAAACATGGGAAAGGGTTCCAAGCACCCTGTGAGCCCTGGCTCCATGAACCCTAGAATGAAGAAGAAGAAGAAGAAGACGAGACAAGTTTCCACGACGGGTGAAGCTGCCGCTGGACCATCTGAAGTAAATGTGGCTACATCCGAGGTGATTCCTTTCCCTCGAATTTAAGACACTCTACTTCACCACTTTCATCTTTCACAAAATCACTCCAGGTTGAAGTATTGACCTTCCTTACTTCGATGAAATTGGGATGATGTTTAAATCCATTTTCTCAAATCTGGGTTAGGAAATTTTTTTACAATTTTTTGAATCTAACTACCCAACTCTCATCAAATCTTTTTACTCTCACTTTCAACCTACTGCCAATTTACCTTCTACCATCACCTCTTGGGTGAAAGGTACTCCCATTGTTTTGTCTCCCACTCTTCTGAATAAAATTCTTAAAATATGAGAATGAGAAATTATTTTTGATTATCAACAAATAAAAATTGAATGTGAAGACTTCTCTTTCTCATAAGTAGTAAAAATATTTTTTGATAATCAAGACATTGATCCTAGCAAGCCTTTAGAGGTAAAATTCTGTGAAACCAGAAATGAGGATTTTACACCACATTGTCAACCATATTTTCCTACCACAGTTAGGAAAGTTTGGTGATATCACTTATTCTCAAATTTTTATTATGTGGTGTATCCTAAACCAAAAATCCCCTTTCATTTGGGATATCTTTTCATTTCCCATATGTTGCACACCTATGGAAAATCTGACACCTCTCTTCCTCATGGAATGTTTTTTACCAAAGTTCTTCGTAATTTCAATGTTGAGCTTGATAATGAGAAAGTTGTTCCTTTCTCAAAACAAGACTTGTATAGCCCTACTACCCTGAAACACATGCAAATTGCCAAAGTTGAGGGGGTATGGACCACACAAAGAAGAGGCTTCACTGCATTATCCAGTGCACCTACCTCTCATGTTGATCCTTTTGTTACTCCTCCTTCTCCTGCTCCACCTCTACCTCGAGATGTTTCTACTTCTCTTGTTGCTCTATCAACTTCTTCTGCTCGTGGCTCTACAGTTGATCTTTCTGAGGTCGTCTCTCTACTCATATATCTTTCATTTTCCTTCCACTCTTTTGAAAATAAAGTGAGTACAGACCTTCTTGAGTCTAATCAATCAGTTTTTCATCTCATGCAAAGAGTTCACATTATGGAAGAGACTACTCGTAGCCTCAAACAAGATGTTGAGTTTGCAACTGATTGTGGCCGAAACTTGTCCACCTCTTGGGAAGCCGGTATTTAATATGTTATCAGTGCAAACAAGGCCATTCTCGAAGAACTCCGTCATGAACATGATAGCAATAAAAAGATGGTTGAAGATCGTTTCAATCAATTGACTGTAATTCACGCAGCTCCATCAACACAATCCAAAGGTAAAGCTCTTGCAAAACAAAAAGAAACTAAAGAAGAAAAAGTATTTTGAAAGAAATGAGAAAAAGCTCAAAAGATGGATGCTGCATTTGAAGCCATGGCTGAAGCTGAAAAGCAAGAAGCCAAATCTCAAGCCGCCCAAGAACGAGCCCAAGCCAGAAAAGAACAAACTGCCAAGGAGAAAGATTTTGAGAAGTTCATGGCTGATCCATGAATTTCTTTTGAGTTGATGAATGTATAAACAATTTATTATTTAACTTTGTTGACTGAGTGGATGGTTTCTTACATTTACTTGCTATCATTTATCCTTAGCTCCTTTCCCTCCTTTTTGCTATGACGAAGGGGGAGAAGTGTGATTGATTGATTGATTTGTGAGATTGTTGTGATTGATGAAATCTATTGATTGCTTGATTGGAGTCTGTTTACATACTCTAATTTTTATTTTTACATACTTTGATTTTGATTTATATGCTTTGTTTCTAGATATTTACATATATATGCTTAGAATTCATTAACAAAGGGGGAGAAATAATCATTCTTACATATATGCTCTAAATTTTGTTGAAAAATCCTTTATATACTCTGTTTTTGAGTTTTATGATAAAATACATATGCTTTGTCATGAAATATTTATATGCACTGATATTATTCATTTTTTAAATCACATGCACATATTTAGAGAGAGTTCTCACTATTCCTCTTTTGAAATTATCTGTACAAATCAATAGTTGTCATAGTAAAAAAAGGGGAGATTCTTAGCCTAATGATTATTCAATCAAGTCCTATATTCAATTTTGACATATAAAAATATATTGATTTGATGTTTTCTAATGCTTGAGTGTGCATAAGAAAGTATTTTCATGATTTAAAGGCACCAAAATTAAGTAAAATGATGCTCCAATATATCATATTTGTAATCTCTCATATCAGCTTTCAAGAACATACAGTACATTTAAAATCTATGTTTCAAAACAACTTGAGTAGACACTCTCAGCTCTTGAGTTGACATAAGGTGGATATTTCAGTATGATAAAGCCTATTGAGTCGACACCTGTTCAAATATGAGTCGAGACAAAGCACAAGATCAAAGGCAAATCAATTTCCACAGACGTTTGAGTCGACACCAAGATTAAGAAGAGTCGACACAATCTCTCTCACTCTCAGATGGACCTTGAGTCGACACAAATATTCCATGAGTCGACACAAAGGTACTAAAACTCAGTTTGCTGAAGCTCACACTTTGAGTCGACACCGTTTAAAGGATGAGTCGACACAAAGCTCATACAAAAGTTCCAGTCGACACCCATGAAGCATGTGTCGACACCAGATGCCTTCCAGTGAGCACCCATATTTTGGTTTCTTAAAAACCAAAGGTTGAGTTGACACCAATGGCAATAGAGTTGACTCTTTGATGGATTTGAGTCGACACCTTTGAAGTTGAGTCTACCCTACAGCAACCTAGAAGACACAATGTCAACACCTCTGAAGAAAAGTATCAACACAACTCAGATCCAATCTCAAATGTGTCGACACCCAGACCTTTTGTGTCGACACTGGCGTGAGTTTTTCAAAATGCTGAAGCGTCCAACGGCTCTTTTCTCAGCAATTAATGCGCCATAAATGCTTCCAACATCTCTCTCCTATCAACATCTATATAAGGATTGAAGTTTGAAGAATCAAAGACTGGAGACTTTCATTATCACTACTACTCATCATTTATTGTATATTCTTTTTTAGAGTGAGTGAATACTTATTGTAAGAGAGTCATTGATTATTGTAACCATCGCATACAAGGAGATAATCCTCTACAACATCTACTACTGAATTTCGGCTACTTTTTGCCTAAAAGAATGTAGTTTCGATTCACCCAAAAAATCCGATTGTACTGAGGCTTCAATTTGCCTAATTAAAGAATTCGACTTGGTGAATTTAAACACCCAAGGTGCTTGGGGAGTGGACGTACGTCAGAAGGACCGAACCATTATAAATCTGGTTGTATTATCTCTTTCCTAAAACCTCTTTACTTTCAGCACTATTTATTATAGCTGTTAATTATTTTTCGCAAATCAATGAGCTTTCAAAAAGGTTTTTAAGTTTGCCAAACAACCCATTCACCCCCCCCCCCTTGGGTTGATTTCGGGACAACATGATGTTATGCATGCTGTCAAGAAATTGTTCTTCGGTTCTATTTCTTTTGTGTTTCGCAGCTCATGACGTTTTATGTCAGGTCATGAATTAGTTGACGGAGCAACTAAGATTTTTCAAGATAATGTGCAAGAGCCTTGAATAGCTTAATCAAGTTTAGTTTAATTTATCATTATGTTTTGTGCCTCGGGACAATTTTATTTCCGTCATGTTTGATGTTAAGTGTTATTCGACAATGACTCTCTTTTGTGTTTGTGATCGAATGAATGGAAAGTTTTTATTAAGTCTCCTGCAATATATAGTTTATTATCGCTTTAGACATTTTGACAAATCGGGTGGCACAGGTATATCTATATGTATAATTTTTTTATTTATCTTTTTCTATTTTAGTGGTATATGTAATGATATGATGTATAATTTGAACAAAAAGAATAATTAAAACATAAAATGATGTATCTATTTAAATTAATTAAAAAAATTATATATAAAATAATCAACATAATTTAGTTACATATATGTTATGCATTAAAATACATATGTAGGTGTGGTGTACATTGTTATCAATGTATCATTAAAAACATGTCTATTTGTTTGTTCATTAAAATTAAATCATATGAGATTCTAATTTAAGTCCGTGGAATAGGCATTACAAATTAAGGTATATGAGAATTATAATTTAATTTTAATCATGGTGGTAAAATTTTAATTTCTTGTGTTCTTAAACTTTTCTTGTAGTCTAGATTATTATCGTTTAATTATTCAATTTAAATGTCCTTTTATTAATTCACTCTAATTAATTATTTAATTCAATTAATTTGAATTATAAAATTATTATTTTAATTATTTCTAATTTATAATTTTTTGATTCTTACAGTCAGGCCCGGCCTGAACAGCCACAGGTGAGCCTGAGCCAAGATGTTTGTAGCCCGGCATGGCCTGAGACCAACTCAAGTGGACTCATTTTACAAAAAGTGACAAATAAAAGCCCAAAAAGTGCGGCCCTTTTTGGTCCTTAGCTCTGAGTCTTTGCAAATACGATATAATCTTTCACCCATTTAACAGCAGCAGTCACGTGTCAACTTTATCACGACAAAAGAAAATAAGTGGACACAACCTCCAATTATAAGAACTATTTAATCTATAATTAAAAAATATTAAATATAAATAAAATTTATAAACTATTCATTATATCAATGTTTGTAATTATGTACACGTTCTAGAATTCGATTGGAAATTTTTTTAAACAGTTTGTTTTGTAGTATTACTTTAATAAGTTATTCATGAAAAAAATAAGAATGATTGAATATCAATAGCCACACGACCTAATTATATTTATTTAATTTTTTTATAAAAATTACATTTTTTATCACAAATCTATTTTGATCACATAACTAATAATATGTGATAATTTTTATTTTTTATATAAATAATTTACTTATCGAATACTACAAATAAATAGTTTGAATTATAAAAAAAATATTTGTGACCAAACTAGGAAAATAGCACAATAGCTAGGGGTTTGCAAGCAATCCGTCAATCCACACCCACCCGCGCTGTATATGTTGGTGAGTTGGTTGGATTGAGTGGATTGAGTAACAAAATAAGACAAGTGGGTTGATTACGAGTTATATATTTTCAAACAGCAATCAATCCAACTCAACTCACCTAAGAGATATATTAGTTATCGTATTCATACATACGACGAATCCTAACTTCATGTGTATATTTATAGTTATATGAATTTCTTATAATTGAAAATAAATAAATTAGATCATTTATGATTTTGGTTGATATTATTACATTTTGTGACTATTTTTTTCATTAAGTATGTATTGTAAATGATATTGGTAGAGAATCTAGAGATATTTTGTTGATGTTATTACTATTATTATTATTATTGGATGGCTACAATTTATTTTAGCTGATTTCTGTAAAACGTGTCACACCCCAATTTGGGAACGTGACCGGCCATGGATTATGGGCATTTGGCCCAAAGAACCAAGAAAGCCTAAACAATGCAATTAGATGATTACATGTAATTATTATTAAGATTTTCACGAATTTAAGCAATTAAAATCCAATCATATAAATGTGGGGCAAAACAGCCCATTAACTTAGTAATGTATCTCAACATCTCATAAATAATTATTAACTTTATACATATGCAGAAGCAATAATGAAACAATGCATGTCCTAGAGGTCGTCACACTGGATCCCCAAAACAGCCGAGTCTAACGCCAAGCTTCTTCTTTTAATAACCTGAAATGTTTAATATTACCACATCAGTAAAACTAGTGAATGGAAACATGCATAGTAAGATACAGTTCTAAAATAGGAGATGTAAAATAGATCTGTACAGTAACATAATCATGGCATGATACATATACAGTAATAAGAAAAAGGATGAAAACACAACCCAAAACTTATATTGTTTAAAACATTTACCTTTTTCCCTCGTGACTAAACAGTCACCAAAAGTTATCGAAAATATTTATATTTTTTCCACAAAGATATATCAACAAAATAACCCACGCATATAAAGATATGAAAACATAAATACATCGCATAAAAATGCCAACAAAAAAACCTATGCATATAAGATATGCCAACAAGACATGATAATGTCGATAATAAAATAATAATGGACTAGCGATATGATCATCAATATATGAGCAAGGAAACCATTAACTATGTCCACAAAATACCATAAATCATATACTCGGGGTAGCCTCGGCCCATTAGATCCAATTATCGAACTTAGAGTCACCCAGGATGGCGCCTGGTGTCTTCCCTAAGACGATCCAATCTCAGGTCACCGGACTCCCCCAGAATATTCCTTTAAACGTTGAGCAACTAGAGTCAACACGATTTCAACGGTCCTGTTCCATAGTTGGCCAGAGTCACCTCCTAAGAGAACCTATTCCCTGAACTTTTCACATGGTCCCAAAATAAAGAAGTCACATAATCGCTCCATAAGAGATGAGAAAACGTTTTTCATATTTTAAAATATTTTTACCATAATAGCGATAGGAGGAAAAGATTTACATTAGTATGAAAGCATTTGAAGGCATAAAAATATTTAAATGAAATGATTCTTATATATAATATAGCATAAAAAATGTTTTGAATGAGGTGAAATCTCTCTTTAAAATTATTTGGGAAAAATGGGATTTTTACCGAAAGATAAATAACGAGTAACCACTCACCTGATGTCCGCTGAAATTAAATGCAATGTATTGACACTAGGTATGATCTACGTCAACCTGAATGATAAAGATGCACAACACAATGAATAACAATTAACGATAAGCGATCCAACGATCTAAACGTTCCTTTAACCGTTAAAACCTCTTTGATTTAAATTAAATTAATTCTCATTATATTATTTTTTGGGTTATTGAATTAATTATTAATTAATATTGATTCTTTTATTTAATTTCAATCTGACAGAATTTAATCAAAATTAATTTCATTCCAATATATACTTTAAATGTCTGCTAATATATGCACTAAGTAAATAATTATTAATTTACTGTAGCATACTATTAATTTATGAATTTTCTCTTTTAATTTAACATGCAATTATGTTAACATAATATGGTTCGAATAATTAGTTTATTATTTTCTACGATTATTATGTTAATGATTAATTACAATGTAGATAATTCATTATTTTATTATTAATAATTGCCTTATTAAAATTAATAGTTAACATTATGTTAGTTTCTTAGTATGAAATAATAATTATTAAACATTTATATATTTAATAGTATTTAATTAGTTACATAATATATTTTTAGAATAAGAGCAATTTATATAATCAGTTTATATCTATTTATAATACAACGGTTTTATTAAAATAAAATAGTTTACATATTCATTTAATAAAACAGTTTATATAATTATACAAAAATAGTTTATTTAAATATGTAAAAAAAACAGATTATATAATATAAAACAGTTTTTGTGTATTTTTAACCCAAAACAGTTTATTGATTATATAAGAAAAATAGTTATATAATATATAACAACAGTTCTATATTTTTATAATACAACAGATTATATATAGATATATATAAAGAAACAGATTATATATATTTATAACAATCAGTTTAAATGTATAATGTTGGTTCCAATTTTTGAGACATTCCATTGAGCAATTATATAACCAAACACTTATATAATGTTTATTGAACAAACAGTTTCCATTAACCAAACAATTATATAACCAAATAGTTTATTGAGCAATTATATAATGTTGGTTCCGATGTAAACATAATATGGTTCCAATTTTTTAGACAATTTATTGATCAGTTTATTGAGCGATTTTTGAGACTGTATAATTATATTTAAGACATTTTATTTAATTTTTGATTTTTCGATTATGGGGACCCCGCCCTCTCATCGCCCCTTCCCGATCGGGAGAAAGGGAGAGGGGTTTTTCGTCGAAATGCGCGTTCGTGGGTTGAGGACCGCGCGAGTTTTTCAGAGTCGCCACTTAGTTTTTGGATAAACCAAGAAACCAAAAGGGTCATTCAAGGCAAACCAGTCCGTCATTACCAGATATCTTTGGTTCGGGACCTAGGGTACGAAAGGGGAAGGTGTTAGGCATCCCTCTCGCCTGATCCGAGGATCGGCCTCTACTTAACCGTTTCGTTTTGTTCTTGTCTTAAATTTATCAAAAGCAACACATACAGAAAGGGGTTAAAGAGATAACATGCAAAAGCAAACAAGAAAATAAAACCTAACCTAAAATTAAGGCTTTCTATGCATACTTACACTTTAGGCATGT
>JAUTBS010247853.1:0-11317 GCA_032361285.1 Aequorea victoria
AAAATGAAAAAAACACGGATTTTGATAAAATTTTGCTCATAAAAAGAAACAAAAGAGTTAGGCAACGGCCTAACAACGTTGAAACCAGAAAAACTCACGGAGGGTTCTGGGAAAGAGAAAGGGGCACGGGTCAAGACCCGACAAAAAGAGAAGAAACTGACTGTTAGGAAATGGCCTAACGGCGTCAGGCCCAAGACAAACCACGAAGGGTCCCGGGCAAGGAGGAACAAGGCACGGGTCAAGACTCAGCAATAAGAGAAAGAAACCGACGATTAGGCAATGGCCTAACGACGTCTGAAGAAAAAGGGAAAGACTTGGGGAGAACGAAGGCGCGGCTCGAGACCCGACCAACGAAAGAGATGACGGTTAAGCAATGGCCTAACGACGTCCGACAATAGAAGCACCCCCAAAGGGAAAACGAGGCACGAGGCACGGGTTGAGACCCGGCCAAACGAAAGAGAGGACGGTTAGGCAACGACCTAACGGCGTCCGACAACAAAAAGACCCCCGAAGGAGAACGAGGCACGAGCACGGGTCGAGACCCGGCCAAACAAAATATAAGACAGTTAGGCAGTAGCCTAATGGCGTTTGACAATAGAAAGACCCCCGAAGGGGAACGAGGCACGAGGCACGGGTCGAGACCCAGCCAAACTTAAGAGAAGACAGTTAGGCAAAGGCCTAAAGGCGTTCGACAACAGAAGCACCCCCGAAGGGGAACAAGGTACGAGGCACGGGTCAAGACCCGGCCAAACGAAACACAGGACGGTTAGGCAACGGCCTAACGGCGTCAGACAACAGAAGCACCCCCAAAGTGGAACGAGGCATGGGTCGAGACCCGGCCAAACGAAAGAGAGGACGGTTAGGCAACGACCTAGCGGCGTCCGACAACAGAAGCACCCCCAATGGGGAACGAGGCACGAGGCACGGGTCGAGACCCAGCCAAACGAAATAGAGGACGGTTAAGCAACGACCTAACGGCGTCCGACAACAGAAGCACCCTCAAAGGGGAACGAGGCACAAGGCACGTGTCGAGACCCAGCCAAACGAAACACAGGACGATTAAGCAATGGATTAACGGCGTCCGACAACAGAAGCACCCCCAAAGGGGAACGAGGCACGAGGCACGGGTTGAGACCTGGCCAAATGAAAGAGAGGACGGTTAGGCAATGGCCTAACGGCGTCCGACAATAGAAGCACCCCCGAAGGGGAACGAGGCACGGGTCAAGACCTAGCCAAACGAAACAGAAGACGATTAGGCAATGACCTAACGGCGTCCGACAACAGAAGCACCCCCGAAGGGGAACGCAGCACTAGGCACGGGACGAGACCCGGCCAAACGAAACACAGGATGGTTAGGCAACAGCCTAACGGCGTCCGACAACAGAAAGTCCCCCGAAGGGGAACAAGGTACGAGGCACGGCTCGACACCCGGCCCAAATAAAACACAGGACGGTCAGGCAACGGCATAACAGCGTCCGATAACAGAAAAACCCCTGAAGGAGAATGAGGCACGAGGTACGAGTCGAGACCCAGCCAAACGAAAAAGAGGACAATTAGGCAACGCCTAATGGCGTTCGACAATAGAAGCAGCCCCGAAGGAGAACAAGGCACGAGGCACGGGTCGAGACCCGGCCAAACGAAACACAGGACGGTTAGGCAATGGCTTAACGGCGTCCGACAATAGAAGCATCCCCAAAAGGGAAACGAAGCACGGGTCGAGACTCGGCCAAATGAAACACAGAACGGTTAGGCAACGGCCTAACGGCATCCGATAACAGAAAGATTTAGGAGAGAGAAATGAGGCGCGGGTGAAGACCTGGCCAGAAAGACGAAAGATGGAAGCAACTCCAATCAATCAAAAAGAAAACACTAAAAAAAACATATAACCTATAAGGGTTTTTGTCCTAAAGGGAAAGCTCTAAGTTTTTAACTAAATGCAGATATAAAGGCTAGTCTAGTAACTGTGCACCTTCTAAATAGAAATCAAGAATATACCTAACCGGCCAAGTAACACCTGAACCGAGTCAAACAGTACGCAGTGACCCTTTTTTCCAGTATCCAAAGGAGTTGGCATACGGACAGAAGGCTTGCTAACATCGCCCACATAGCTCCGAGACAAGTTTCTTCTAAAGAACCGCCGAAGAGAAGGGTAGGAAAGCATTTGCTTTATTTTATTTTTTCCTTTCTTCTTTTCTTTTGAAAAGTACCCAATAAAAAAGTGAAGTCGAAAGACGAAAAACCATGCATGCAATGCTTAATACTAATGATAAATTTAATACAAGAACCGTTCAGAATATTTTTCAAGTTTGACTCTCTTTTTAAAATAAATCCCCAGTGGAGTCGCCACTGTGGGGACCCCGCCCTCTCATCGCCCTTTTGACCCTTTAAAAGATAGATGGATATCTAGGTGGAAAAGGAGAGGGGTTTTCCCACGAAATGTGCATCCGTAGATTGAGGACCGCGCGAGTTTTCAGAGTCGCCACTTAGTTTTTGGATGAACCAAGAAACCAAAAAGGGCCCTTTTCAAGGCAAACCAGTCCGTCATTACCAGAGATCTTGGTTTGGGAACTAGAGTACGAAAGGAGAAGGAGTTAGGCACCCCTCTCGCCCGATCAGAGGATCAGCCTCTACTTAACCATTTCATTTTGTTCTTGTCTTAAATTTATCGAAAGCAACACATACAGAAAGGGGGTTAAAGAGAGAACATGCAAAAGTAAACAAGAAAATAAAACCTAACCTAAAACTAAGGCTTTCTATGCATACTTACACTTTAGGCATGTTAGATAGGGAGATGGCAGCACAACAGTGCAGTTGATACATAGAAGGGATGTTGTTTAAAAGCTAGAAATATGTAATCTAGAAAAGAAAAGAAAGGACTAAACACAAAGGAAGAAAAACAACTAACATGCAATTCTACGAAAAGACTAAAAATAAAGAAAGGAAAGGGCTAAAAGAAAAAAAAACATGCTTGGATAATTATTAAAAAGGTAGAAAAATTGGAAAGGAAAGAGAGACTAACACAAGAATTCTACTAAAAGACTTTAAAAAGACATTTATTAAAGAAAGAAAAACCCGGGAGAAGGAGGACAACGACCTCTTCCCCCATTTTTATCAAAAAGGGCAGAAGTTTTTAGAGAAAGACTATATAAGTGGGTATGGAAACTTACCGTATATCTTGTGAGCTGGTAGGATTCCGAGCAGCGTCTATAGCTTCTGGGGGTTCTTCTGAGTGGTCCTCGTGCTTGTCGAATACTTCCTCGAACTAGGCTTCAAACGGCTTCCGCAGCCTTTCCTCATGTACGACACGTCTCCGGGGAGTCCTCCGCACGATCTTTGAGCCTTCGAGGCCTTCCAAGTGTAAAGAATATGAGGATTTAGGGTGTATTTGGATAGAGGTTTGGCTTATGAGAGATTTCTGGGTTTTTCGAGAATATGAAGGATTTTTAGTTTTTGGAGAGGGTTGGCAGCTCTGGGATCTCTCAAAATGGTGGGGGTGGCCTTTTTATAGAGGATTTCGGGCAAAGAGATGGGGTCGAAGTCTCCTTTCAAGTAGCGTGCGCCATGTGGGAATTGGCGTGTGTGATTTTGAGATGGCGCGACGCCTGGTTTAAAGTCGGTTTGGGTTGGGTTTGGGGTCCTGAGGTGGTTTGGGTTATTGGATAAAAAAGATATGGCGCAACACTAGCAATTGAGTGTTTGAGTCAGCGTGAGATATTTTGGGGGAAGATAGCGTGCGCCATATGATATGGCGTGCGCTAGGTGGGGCACCGAGGGGTATTTTTGGTATTTTTTGGGGTGTTCTGGGTTATTTCGGGGTATTTAGGGTTGCACTTGAAAGTACTCTTCAGACTATTGAATAAGTGTAGAAGCTCATTTGGACGTGACTGATGCACTTTTCAACATCGGAAGGCTACGAAAGCCGGCCGATGTTCGATTTAATCAAAAATCAGGTGTCTACAGGATTGTTCTAACCCTAGGAGTTGTTCTTACTCCTACAAAGCACGAACTATTCTAGTTCAGCTGTAGAGAATGTACGAATTGTTCTAGTTCGGCTACTGGGAATGTTCTAACCCTAGGAGTCGTTCTAACTCCTGCAAGGCACGAATTGTTCTAGTTCTTCTATAGAGAAGGCACAAAATTTTCTACTTAGGCTGTAGGGGTTGTTCTAACCCTAGGAGTTATTCTAACTCTTGCAAGGCATGAACTATTCTAATTCGGTTGTTTTCAATAATATGTGCAAAATATTGTAGGGTAAACACTGTATTATTGCAATATGTGGAAGATTACAAATGACTAGTGGTAGAAAAAGTGTAGATTAGCTCTGTTCCACGGTCGAGGAATGGCTTTTGCACTGTTGTCCTCTAGATTGTATGCTCTCGTTCCTGCAATGGACTGAACATTGTATGACCCTTCCCAATTAGCTCCAAGCTTTCCTTCTGTCGCCACCCTAGTGTTATCCATTACCTTTTGGAGTATAAGGTCCCCAGGGCCGAAGCACCGAGGTTTGACCTTCTTGTTGTACTCTTTTACCATTTCTTGTTGATACGCCTGAATTTTGATAAGGGCGATCTCTCGTCGTTCTTCGGCCAAATCTAAATGCCTGGTTAGGATCCCGACATTGTCCTCTGTGGTAAATAGATCAGTCCTCATAGTAGGTAGACCAACCTCCAAAGAAATTATTGTCTCGGTCCCATAGGTCATTGAATAGGGTATTTCCCCAGTTTCCCGACGAGGTGTAGTTTAGTAGGCCCAAAGGACGTTGGGGAGTTCATTAACCCACTTCCCTTTTGCTCTTTCCAGCATTTTCTTTATCCCATCTAGGATGATCTTATTGGAATCCTCATCTTGGCCGTTGTACTGTGGGTATGCCAGAGTCGGGTTATAAAATTGTACTCCTAGCTCGGCCAGGAATGTCTGGATGATCCTTCCATCGAATTGGGTCCCATTATCTGAGATGAGGTCTCTTGGAATGCCGAATCTCATAATAATGTTCTTCCAAATGAACTTCTTTATGCGGCCAACGGCTCGACCTTAACCCACTTTGTAAAGTAGTCAAAGGTCGTTATGATAAACCTTTTGTTATCCATGGCCTTAGAAAGGGGTCCTACAATGCTTAGGCCCCATTGAGCGAAGGGTCAAGGGCTTGTGAGAGGAGAAAGTTCTTCGGTCGGCTGGTGTATGAGAGCGGTAAACTTCTGACACTTATCACATTTTTTGGACATACTGTTGTGCATTCTTTTGCATATATGGCCACCAGTAGCCTTGCGTGATCCCTCTGTGTGCTAGGGGCCTGCCCCCAGTATGGTTGCCATTGATTTTCTTATGGATTTCAAAGAGCAAGTCTTCTATGAAGCTCGGATGTACGCAAACGAGGTACGACCTGGTGACCTTCGATACAACTTGTCCGTTGGCGAGAGCAAGAATCAAGGTGGCTTTAGTTATATTTTATGTGCCTCCCTCTTATCGGCTGGTAGTTGATCGGCCTTGATAAAAGATATGATGGGATCCATCCAACTTGGTGATATCTCGACAGAGAGAACTTCTGCTTGGCTGAGCCCCTGTTCTATGCTGGACTTCGGTAGAAAGTCAATGGTGATTGTTCTTGGACTTCCAGACTCTGATGCCAAAGAAAGAGATGCTAGAGCGTCGGTATGATTATTTTGCTCTCAGCCTATTTTCTCTATGTTGAATGCCTTAAAGGAATTGAGTTCCTCTTTGACTTTCGCCAAATATATGGCCATCATATCATCTCTAGCTTTGTAAATTACAGTAAGTTGATTGACCAGCAATTGGGAATCACTGTAGACCAGTAGCTCAGACACATGAAGTCTTTTTGATGCTCGCAGGCCGGCTAATAAGGCTTTATATTCAGTCTCATTGTTGGAAACATAAAATCGAGCTTCAAAGGCTACTCTGTTATTCAAGAAATGACCCTAGTGGGGGGTGAATATGGTCTTTAAAAATTCTTCTTGTTTAAAATTTATTTAAACAATATAAAACAACCAAGCAAATATATATAAGTACAAAGCAATATAGAGAGGAAGAGATAAAGAGAGATGACACCTTCAATTTTATAGTGGTTCGGCTAACTCAGCCTATGTCCACTCCTCAAGCTCCTCTTGAGATTTTTCCAGTATCTTCAAGCACTTACGGGTGTACTTTAAAACTTTTACAAAGAGTCACCAAGCTGCGTTCCAAAACCTCCAAACCTCTAGCACTTGATTTTTCCTTTGTGTGTTTTACCACACACAAAGAACAGTAAGGGTAACACACCCTCATTTTTACAATAATTTAATAGTAGTTTGATGTACAAACAATGATCATAAACTCTCTTAGAAGAGTAGATATTACAATAAAATCTCACAATAGAAAAACCAAAAGTACTGATATTCTGTGGTGGCTAGGGTTTCTCTCAGAATGTACCAATTTTGAAAGTGGAGCTTGTGATTGATCGTTGTCAATGATTTTTGGTGTTCTCTTGCAATCTCTTATGTTCTCACTGAATGATTGATGAACACTCCCTTATATAACTTCAAATTCCAATAATCCCGTTGCAGATCAAATATTCTTTTTTGATATTCTGAAATCACAGTTGTAAGATGCTTGATTCATGTAGTGATTTTTGGTGTTATCTTATCTTGGAATGATTGATAATCATCTCCATATATAAATTCAAGCTTTAATATAGTCGTTGCAAGTCAAATTTATCCTTTAAATGCTCTTGGAAACACAACTGTAACACGCGTGATTCACGTAGAGAATTGCTGAAATCGTGCCCTCAGGTCGACTCACATTAAGGCTAAGTTGACTCAATATTCCTAAGAATTCAAATTCTTCGCCCATGGGTCAACTCATACTGATGCTTGTGTCGACTCACAATGATAATGTCTCAGCTTTTATTGTAGGCCTTCGTTCTGGGTCGACTCATGTGAATCTTGGGTCTACTCACAGAGGCTTCTTCCTTTGAGTTACCGTTTTGGGTCGATTGTGTTGCTTGCGTCTCAACTCATACTTGCCTTGGGTTGACTCATTCTTTCCTTGGGTTGACTCATTCTTGCCTTGGGTCCACTCACAGTCGATGTAGAGAATAAGTCCAGATAGTCATGTGTTTTGGGTCGACTCGGAGCTTCTCTTGGATCGACTCATAGTTGTTGCAGAGAATAAATCTAGAGAGTTATCCATCTTGGGTTGACTCACAAACCATTTTGGGTCGACTCATGGTTGCCTTTGAGGTGATCCTGCAGGAGATGCCGAGAGGATATCTATTTGAGTCGACTCATACAAGATTTTGGGTCGACTCAAATCTTGAAATTTTCTTGAGAATTTTCTGTCTTGATTCTAAGATAGTGCCTTGTTTGGGAAATAATTTAATGATTATTATAATCATTTAATACTTGATTTAGTACCTGAAATAACTCTAAATTTTATTAAATACAATGTCAACCCCAATCATGGGTGTTAGCCATAACTAATTATTTAAACATAGATTGATTTAAAAACATATATAAAGAGATTTTCAAAATGATGTTAAATGATAAATCATTTTAACTTATTAATGTTTTTTTTGTTATCATTAAAATTAATAAATGATTTATTTAAATATTGGGACAACAATCTCCCCCTTTTTGATGATGACAAATAATTTTAAAAAGAACTCTTGATATGATAGAATATATGTTTTGAAACGCTCTGCCTAAAAAGGTGTTTCCTTTGCAAAGAGAAATGTTAAATCAAACTTCCAAACGTATATTCATTCATTCACTATATTCATTCATAATTAACTCAAAATCAATCAATCTTTTAACAAGTAAGCTAAAACATTATTGTAACATTATTGTTTTTCTCCTTTTTCTCCCTCGTTGTCATCTCAAAAATAGAAAATATGCAGACATCACATAAAGAAAAGAGAGAGATCCATCCAAAAGGCACATATATATTAAGAAGGATATAGAGTAGGAAAAAAAAATTACAATCATTCATAGAAAATGTGTGTTCATTGAGGGCAGCCCAAAGAGAACAAAAACATGACAAGAAGGAGGAAGAACAAACATCAGAAAAATTCATCGTCCATTTGCCTTTTCCATTTGGCTTTGCGTTCGGCGGCGGTTTCTCATTTTTCTTTGGTTTTCCGCTTGTAGACGACGTCTTTCTTTTGCTCGAGTTCTTCCAAGAGATTGAAGAAAGATGGTTTGGATTTCTTTGGCTCTTTGGGGTATGTCATCTTCTCATTCTCCTTCCCCTTTCCTGATACCTTCTCTTTTCCTTTTGAGGTGGCATTCTTGAATTGTTGAACAGAGATTTCCTCAATATGAATTTCCTTCGCTAGAGCAACTTCCATATTGATGTTTTCTCGGTGCTCACGCTCAACTTTCTTAGTGGGGGTTTCCAAATAGATTTCTACCCATTTCATGAACTCTTGAATTTTGCAGAGGACTTTATTTATTTTACCCGCAATGCCTCTATCATATTCTTAGCGTACACTATTGATCAAGAGGTTGCTAGCAATAAAAAAGTCTTTCATGCTCCTCTTTATGTACTGACTGATATTGTTGCATGCTGTGCATTTAGGCCAGTTATAATTTGGTTCAAGCGGAGCTGTTCACAAACCATGTACTCTTGTTATTCTTGAAACTTTTTAATATGAAACTCATAGAGATTCATTCTCTCATAAAGTTTCTTTATTTCTTGGTTGGAGGATGTATTGATATCAATAAGAAGCTTTATTTATGCTTTCATCTCCTCAAAATCAGAATGAGGGATGCTAGAATGTGATGAACCAGAGTAAGGAGCTTGAGTGAAGGATGGATTATGGAGAGGTTCTTGAGAAGAGGACGGGTCTTGTGGTTGATCTGTGGGAGAAATAGGTGGTAGAATGGCATGTTGGTTCAGATTTGAATCTTAGGGATGATTTGGGTGTTGGGCAACCTCTTATTTGACCCATTGGCTATCAACCTCAATTAGTTACATCCTTTTCAGGGTGAACTTATTATACATGTAGGTGGAGTGAAAATGTATGGATAGAACATTTTTTAGGTTGACTTTGAAAAGCCTAAAGATTTTGGTTAAAAGAATGCCATGGGGTAGTATATTCTTTTTGGTCTGGGTAGCTTTTCACATGTCAGATAGGACTAGGTGGCCAAGGTCTATGGATTCTTTGTGGATGATGCATCACATCACCATCAATTGAATAAAAGTGACATTCTCAAATTTCCCTCATTGGGATAAAATCATATGATTCACCATGTGGTGAAGCAGTCTGTATTCTGGGAGCAAGAGGTTGACATCAAAAAATTTATCGGGATTGATATCTTCCCGGCCAGTGATCAAAGAAATAAATTTCTCAATAGGAATGTCAGGATAGTAATGTCGGTGTTTAGTGCAATCAAGCAAGTGTGTGCCACTTGGGGCATCATTGAGTTTGTTGACCACTTGGTCCCCAAACAGAAGGTCTTTGCTCCTTACCCAACTACTTAAAAATAGCTTTTCACTACCCATAGTAACGTGCATATGGGCATAGGAAATTATGCATAGTTCTGGGTATACAGGTTCTTTGATGGTAACAAAGTTATACCATCCCATGTCTATGAACCATGCCCTAAAGTGCATCTCAGTCATATCAAAGAACTGAAAGTCGATGCACCATCCATCAGGGACTTGTCGAGACTTAAAGAGTTTGTCATACTTATCTTGGGTCTCTTGGTTCAGACATAGACTTTTAGGAGCTTTGCCCTTTTTGCTCTTTTTTTCTTCTGGAAGAACTGTCGCCTTGATCATCTTGCCTTCGTTTGGATGTGTTCGATGGACTCATAGGATCCATGTTTGAGTGAGTTGATAATGGTGCATCGTGAGTTGATGCAAAGCATTGAGAGAGGATGACAGAGAGATTAGGGTTACGAGAGAGGGAATTCAAGAAGATTTTTAGAGATTTTGAGAGGAAGAAGGAGGCACCGTGAATCGACTCACGAAAGCGAGAGGGAAGCGTATGTGTTTTAAATGATTGGGCCTCCACAGAATAGTGTTCTCTTTATGTACCCCTAGTCCTGAGTCGACTCATTAACAAATGTGAGTCGACCCACTTTGATTTTAGGGATTTTATAAAAAATGACCAACTTGAGTCGACTCGTAACCTTTGGTGAGTCGACCCATCATCATACAACATATAAGCATATTCGGCCAATTTGAGTCAACTCATAACTCCTTGTGAGTCGACCCAACAACGTTCAATTACCTCAAGCAGAATAGACTTTGAGTCAACTCGAACCTTTTCTAAGTCGACCTATGGCCGACAAAAATGAAGATTTCAAGAAATTATACAGATTTTTATGGGTTTAACATACCTGATTCACCTTTTATGTAATTAAATCTTTCTTCATTTAATGGTTTGGTGAATATATCCGCTCGTAGATATTCCAAACTTAAAAATTCCAATGAAATATATTCTTTTTGCACATGGTCTCTAATAAAATGGTGTCTTATTTCTATGTGCTTAGTTCTTGAATATTGAATGAGATTCTTAGTTAAACTAATAGCATTTGTATTATCATATTTTATTAGAATCTTATGATATTTCAAGTTAAAATCTTCCAATTGTTGTTTCATGTAAAGCACTTGAGCGCAACAACTTCCTAAGGCTATGTATTCGGCTTTGGTGGTTAAGGTAGATACTGAATTTTGTTTCTTACAAAACCATGAAACTAACCAGTTGCCTAGGAAATGGCATGATCTGCTAGTGCTTTTGCAGTCTAACCTACAACCGGCAAAGTCGACATCTGAATAACTTAGAATCTCAAATAATGTGTTCTTGGGATATCATAAACCTAGGTTTGTTGATCCTATAAGATATCTAAGGATTCTTTTTAGAGTGATTAGATGTGATTTTTTTGGATTTGATTGATATCTAGCACATAAGAAAACACTAAACATAATATCTAAACGACTAGCAGTTAAGTAAAGAAGGCTACCAATCATACCTCGATACTTTTTACTGTCAACTGATTTACCTTTCTCATCATTGTCAATCATTATTGATGTGCTCATAGGAGTTGTGCATGGTTTTGCATCCTCCATTTCAAACATTTTTAATAATTCGATTGTGTACTTGGCTTGATTTATAAAGATTTCATCATTTGTTTGCTTAATTTGAAGTCCAAGAAAGAAACTGAGCTCACCCATCATACTCATTTTAAATTTTTCTTACATAATCTTAGTAAACTCTTTTCACAAGCTTTCATTAGTAGATCCAAAAATGATATCATCAACATAAATTTGTACTACAAGCATATCCTTTCCCTTTTGTTTAATGAAGAGTGTTGAATCA
>JAUTBS010247964.1:0-11317 GCA_032361285.1 Aequorea victoria
ACACACTAGGGGTCTGGGTTGACCTCAATGCCGAAAAACCACTGCTGTTATGTTTTGTATTTTTTTTGGTTTATGGTTCTGTTTGGGGAGAATGAAAGTGATTTAACCTTCTCCCAAGGTCTCAAATCATTCTTTTACTTCCTCGCTTCCAATCACACATCATACAACACTCCAACATCCCACATAAGGATCTTTTCACAAGACTCATAACAAGAAGGTTTAAGTTCTTCCCATAAAGCCTCCAGCCATGGGAACATATGGGGGTCTACGAAAACATGGTCTAGAGCTAAGAAAGGACTGAGGACCAAAAATATAGGTTCCATACTTCGTTTATTTTAGGATGTGACTCATAGGAGAGCTTAGAGTGTGATTCTTATCTCAAAACTCAAGAACACTTCAATGTCAGTCATGCCTCTCCTCATTTCTTCTTTCTTTCGATTCCTCTGTGGATGGTGTAGCAACACCTCACCACTCCAGCTCCAGGGTCCCAAAGCTTTAGGAAAGAACCTCACTCACTCGTTCTCACTATTCTCCACACAACAGAGGGAAGAACTCTCAAATTTCTTTTGGGAGAAGAAGATGGGTTTCGGCTATTTTAGAGAGAGGGAAGGACATATTCCATTTTTTTGGGGGAATCTCCTACTGACCGAAGTACTGATGGACGGACAAACGTGGGTGGGACAAGGGGGCTGGCAGGTCACATAATCCTGACATCCTGATTTGTTTTCCCTAAAAAGCCCCACCTAGCAGAAAGTTATCCCGCAGTCCACCCATTCTGGGGACTTTTGCAATTAATCTCCCTTATTACTCAAATTAAATGATTTGGGCCAAGGTTAATTATTAAATACCACTTTAAGCTAGATAAATATTAATTTTTTTCTTAAAATTTCATTTAGAAATTATGGAATGTTACAACCTCCCCTCCTTAAAGAAATTTCATCCCAAAATTTAAACGTACCTAATAAAAAAGGTGTGGGTACTTCTGCCATATCTCTTCCTCTCTTTTCCAAGTAGCCTCCTCTACAGAATGGCTGCGCCACAAGACTTTCACCTATGGGACTACTTTGTTCCTCAAGACTTGCTCCTTCCGGTCCAGCACTTGTACCGGTTCTTCCTCGTAAGAGAGATCCAACCTAAGATCCACAGGTTGTATGGACAGGACATGTGAAGGGTCGGGCATATATTTTCTCAATACTGATACGTGGAACACATCGTGTAGCCTCGATAAGTTTGGCGGCAGTGCTAACTGGTAATCCGTACTCTCAATCTTCTTTATGATCTCAAAAGATCCAATATAATGAGGACTCAACTTTCCTTTCCTGCCGAACCGCATAATGCCTTTCCACGGAGATACTCTCAAGAATACATGATCTCCTACTTTAAACTCCAAGTCTCATCGTCGGTTGTTTGCATAACTCTTCTGCCTATCTTGAGTCCGTCTCAACCTTTCCTGAATCAACTTGACTTTATATGCGATGATCTGGATTGTCACGGGTCCCAACAACTTTCTTTCTCCTACCTCATCCTAACAAGTCGGGCTGCGACACTTCCTCCCATACAGAGCTTCATATGGTGCCATCCCAATAGAGGATTGGAAACTGTTATATGCAAACTCAACCAAGGAAAAGTGATCCTTCCAGCTACCTAAAAGATCTAAAACATAAGCTTGGAGCATGTCCACGAACATTTGAATGGTCCTTTCTGATTGCCCATCGGTTTGGGAATGAAAGGCTGTACTAAAATTCAACACGGTTCCCATTGCTTCCTGTAAGCTCCTCCAAAACTTTGACGTAAACCTAGGATCTCTATCAGACACCACTGACATTGGCACCCCATGCAACTAGACAATCTTGTCAATGTACAGACGTGCATACCTATCCATTGAGAAGGTCATCTTGATAGGTAAGAAATGTTCCAATTTCGTCAGTCTATCAACTATCACCCATATCGCCTCATTTCCCTTTGGGGACCGCAGTAAGCCTATCACAAAGTCCATGATATTGTGTTCCCATTTCCATTTCAGTATCGACAAAGGTTGCAACAACCCTGCCGGTCTCTGGTGCTCAATCTTTACCTGTTGACACACCAAGCATTTGGAAACAAACTCTGCCATGTTTCTCTTCATCCTGTACCACCAATAGTTCTCGCGTAGATCCCGATAGATCTTTGTGTTCCTCGGGTGCATCGTATACTTAGAACCATGAGTTTCCTCAAGAATCTCCTTCCTTAAATCAATATCATTAGGAACACACAAGCGTTTCCCATACATCAGTACCCAATCCTCAGAAACCATGAAGTTCTTGTTCACCTTTCTAATGACTTCATCCTGCAACTTCATAAAATGAGGATCCAGCTTCTGAGACTCCTGAATCCTGTCTATCAATAAAGGTCAGAGTGTAAGGTGGGCAAGCAAGATTATCTCCATCTTCATTGATAGCTCCACCTTTAGGGGTAGCAGTTCTCAGAATAGACCAAGTTATAATCCTTGTAAGTGTGCCACTCTTCCCGATGTGGGGACATGTGGGGACCCCACCCTCTCATCGCCCCTCCCTTTCCCATTTTTGGCCATCGAGAAGTGTTTGGGAACGGAATGAGAGGGGTTTTTCCTCGAAATACGTGTCCGTGGGTTGAGGACCATGCGAGTTTTTAGAGTCACCACTTGGTTTTTGGATAAACCAAGAAACTAAAAAGGGATCATTTTTAAGGTAAACCTGCCCGTCATTATCAGAGATCTTGGTTCAGGAGCCGGGGTATGAAAGGGGAAGGTGTTAGACACCCCTTTCGCTCGATCCGGGGATCGACCTCTACTTAACCGTTCTGTTCTGTTCTTGTCTTAAATTTATCGAAAGTAATACATACAGAAAGGGGTTTAGAGAGAGAACATGCAAGATTAAAAAAGAAAATAAAACCTAACCTAAAACTAAGGCTTTCTATACATACTTACACTTTAGATATGTCAAGAGAGGAGATGACAGCATAACAATGCAGTTGATGCATAAAAGGCATGTTGTTTTAAAAGCAAAAAATATGTAGTCTAGAAAAGAAAGGAAAGAACTAAACATGAAGAAAGAAAAATAACTAACATGCGATTCTACGAAAAGACTAAAAAATGAAGAAAGGAAAGGGCTAAAAGAAAAGCATACTTGGACAGTTATTAAAAAAGGTAGAGCAAATCGGGAGGAGGAGAGAGACTAACACAAGGATTCTACTAAAAGACTTTAAAAAGACATTTATTAAAGAAAGGAAAACCAGGGAGAAGGAGGCCAACGGCCTCTTTTCCCCCTTTTTACCAAAAAGGGCTGGAGTTTTTAGAGAAAGATTACTATATGAGCAAGTATGGAAACTTACCATATATCTCGTGAGCTGGTGAGATTCTGAGCAGTGTTCACAGCTTCTGGGGGTCCTTCTGTGTGGTCTCCAAGCTTTTCGAGTACTTCCTCGAACTAGGCTTCGAACGGCTTCCGCAGCATTTCCTCACGTACGACACGTCTCCGGGGAGTCCTCCGCACAATCTTTGAACCTTCGGGGCTTTCCAAGTGTAAAGAAAATGAGGGTTTGGGGTATATTTGGATAGAGATTTGGCTTATGAGATATTTTTGGTTGTTTCAAGAATATGAGAGTTTTTTGATTTTCGGGGAGGGTTGGAAGCTCTAAGATCTCTCAAAATGGTGGGGGGTGGCCTATTTATAGTGATATTTGGGCAAGGAGATGACTTGGGGTTGAAGTCTCCTTTCGAGTGGCGTGCGCTATGTGGGGGTTGACGTGCGCCATTTTGAGATGGCGTGACGCCTGGTTTGAAGTAAGTTTGGGTTGATTTTGGGGTCCTAAGATGGTTTGGGTTAGTGGATAAAAAGGATATGGCGCGATGCTAGCAATTGAGTGTTTGAGTCAGCGTGAGATATTTTGGGGATAGGTGGCGTGCGCCATATGACATAGCGTGCGCTGGGTGGGGCACTGAGGGGTGTTTTTGGTATTTTTGGGGTGTTCTGGGTTATTTTGGGGTGTTTGGGATTGCACTTGGAAGTACTCTTTGGACTTTTGGATACATGTAGAAGCTCCTTTAGATGTGACTGATGAACTTTTCATCATCGAAAGGCTACGGGAATCGACCGATGTTCGATTTAATCAAGAATGGGGTGTCTACAATGGCTGCTCTTCGCCCTTGTTTGAAGAAGGTGGTTTTGCTTCACCCACTCAAGAAGAATAGGCTTCGATTCGCCTGTAAGAATAATAGGCTACTATTTGTCTGGAAAGAATAAGAGGTTACGCCTTACCTATAAAGAGGTCAACATCAGTGGTTTTGATTCACCCATTGGAGAATCCGATATTGAATTTCCAAGGCTCTTTGGGGAGTGGACATAGGTCGAGTTGACCGAACCACTATAAATCGTGTTTGCATCTCTCTTCTCTTAAACTCTTTAATTTTTGCTCTTTATTGTTTAGTTCCGCTGCATTAACTGATTAATTTTAAAAGAGTTAAAAGAGTTTTTCAGTTTGCCTATCAATCCATTCACCCCCCCCCCCCTTGGGTTGATCTTATCACTATCCTAGTGGCCAACAAAAGATATTTTCTAAAAATATAATATATTGTCAGAAGGTGTCAAGTTATGCGGGGATCCATCCCGTAGAGTTACCCTTTATGGGTGTATGATAGTCTTTATGGCTTTTACCCTTTATGAGTGTATTTTTGCCCTGTATAGGTGTATGATGGCCTTTATGAATTTTACCCTTTATGAGTGTATGATGATCTTTATAGATTTTTTCTCCTTTATGGGTGTAAGTTGCACCTACCACTAGTGATAAAGAGTGGCCTTCATCTTTGTCACTCTAATTAAGTGAGTCGTGAATGAGGTTGTGGTACCGTTGGAACTTCCGATCGTAAGGTAGACGACTACTTGGCTACCATAAGACGTAGTATGGATGTGTGTGTGCTAGTGAGTACGTATAATATGCTATTAAGCATTTACGAGTTGGGTTAAAGAGCCGTAAGTTTAGAAATTTAATTAATATTTTCAAAACTGAATGTTTGGGCCGTGGGGCCGGTATAAAAATTATTTATTAAACTTGAAAGATGCTGGCGTAGGGCCGTATGTTGAAATAAATTTTTTTTTTATAAAATCTTATGAGTTGGGCTAGTGAGCCAAATAATGAAAGCATATTTTCTTCTGCATGGGTTGCAAGAAGAAATGTTTTGTTTTATGTATGAAAACCCTGCATGAACATTTATTATTACTGTATACGTTTTATTATGATGCTAAGTTCACTCTCCTGCAACTACTTATAGTTACAGATCTTGTTACAGGATAGATGGTCGGTCCACCATGATATGTTTGATGTCAGAAGACGAGTGGTGTAAGTATGAGACCTAGAAGAGGTCAGCCAAAAAGAATCTGTTGAAAGAAGAGTTGTGACTCACATTCTTCTCATTTGTTGTTGTTGGGATTATGTATCCTGTGTGAGTTGTATAAGTAGCATGTAGTGGATATAATTTTTTTTCAAGTCAAATCTTGAGAATATTATGAGTAGAGTATAGTGATGCGGAGTGCATCCTTAATATTAGTGTTGAGTTTTTAATCAGGTGAGCTCGTTTTGCACCACTCTAAGCAGGTAAAATATCCTTAAGAGAGTGGGTGTGACATTCCCAACAAATTTCCCTAGTCGTATGACCTTAGTAGATCGATCCGGACTCAGCCTCATTTTGCCAAAACCTGCCATAAATCAATTTGTATGTGGGTGACCTAAAAATCAACATGCTCACCAATCACTAGCAATAGTATTATAAATTAAAAATTAAAAGCAAAATAATTTATCACTTTGAAAACAATGTATCATTTTGCAAAGATAGCTTTTAACACAAAAGATACTAAGTTCTCAACTTTTCATAAATCACCTCTTAAGAGAGAAGCATCATTTGTCTTTACTTAGAAGAGAATTTCAATGATTCTATCATTTTCATCAATCAAACCATTTCACAATCAATGATTGTATTAACCTCCCACCTACTGAATGGACAGCGTTAAGAATCATTCGTCAGGTTACTTAGTAATGCTAAGTGGTAGAGTTAAACTCATAATATAATCCCACATTATTAGGTGTGAGATATTTTTTTTATAGTATACCGTGATATATACCCACACATTATCGGGTGTGCGATATAAGCATCACATGGCACCCAGCATGTAATATCAATGCTATCATAATACACATCTTGTGTTATTTAATAAAACACCCAAACTTTTATTCAATTTTCAAAATATGTTCATAGATCATTTCATCAAGCATTGAGTTCACAAAGATCATTTTTCTTCACAAGTAGAATAATCATTAATTTCACAAAAGCATATATCATGAAATTACAGAGAATTTAATCATTCACATATTTATAATACCAAACTAGTGATAGAAAGAACCTACCTTAACAGTGCTAACCCTTGAGCTACTCCTTTCGGTTCACTCTAGATCTCTAGTTTCCACACTATCTAGCCCATAAATACCATCAAAACTTAATTTTATAAACTAAAGTAACTCATGCATGCTTGTGGAGGTATGTAATTGAGATATTTTTCTTCATAAATATTTCATATTTATCCACTCTTGGTATCCTCATGGTCCCTAACTTATGTTTAAGTAAAAAGATCTACATAAAGGCTTCTTAAATTCTTATTCTTAGAATTTTTAGATTCTGTCTCACTCCTTATAAATTCATTTAAAAATAATAAACATTAATGAAGAATTCTGAAAAGTTTCATAAAGCTATATTAGGATGTCATCTAAGTTTTTTATGAATAAACCGAAGCCTCAAAGTCATCAGAAGTAGGTCAAAAATTTCGTGGGGAGAAGATTGTCCAAGAACGGACCTCTTTGAGAAAATCTACTTTTCTCAAAAATTTTCCATCTGAAATGGGATTTATAATTTTTTTGGTGAAACTAAACCTATAAAATTTTATTTTCATATATGGCTCATCACTAGGGGAGTTTTCTGAAATTTACAAAAATTTCTCAAATGTGACTATTTTTCTTCCTTTCAAACGCAGAATATTCAATAATGGGATAGAGATTTTAAAATTGATTTTTGAGTTCAAAAAAAATCATATGTGTTAAGGACATGTCAAAATAGTTTCACCAAAATTAAGTTTTAATTTTACTAAGGTTTGGTCACTACAAGAATTCTGAGATTGGCCATATAGCCACCATTTTTGTACTTTTTTCAAAGAGTCTCCTACTTTCATCATATTTCTTCCCTCTTACACATGCGAGTATTACTTCAAATCATCATTTGATTATTTTACATGCTATATTCATTATTGTTCTCAAGTTCTACACAGGTCTCAAGACTTAACTCAACCAAATTCACTAATCAAGAAAGTCATTCTTTTAGATTAGGGTTCTTCCATGGATAACTCTCATGATCCTAACTCCTTTTGGTTTGAAGAGAGGTAAGGGGTGAGATGATTTTGGCACTTAAAAGAGAGTTTAAATAACACTTACTTGTTGGTTCTTGATTTTAGATCAGGAGACTTAGGTTTAGTTCATCATTTCCTTCTTCTTTTTTTCTTTTTTCTTTTTTTTTTTTCCTTCCTTTTCTTTTCTTCTCTTTTCTTTTCTTCCTCCCCTTTCTTGAACCAAAAATTTAGAGAGAGTGTGGAGAGAGTTCAAATATAATTTTGTGAATAGAAAAACTTATATTTATAGGAAAAGGCTTAGATGTTAAAATACACTTTTGTCCCTCATTTAGTTAGAAACTTGGTTTGATTCCAACTAAAATAACATCTAGTTAGGGTATAGTTCATATAGTTTGGTTGAGTCCTAGCCATAGTTGGAGACCATGCTTGTTAGTGTCATGATTGGCAATATCGATTAGAAAAAAAAAATCCACGAAAGGTCATATCCATTACATCCACAAGACTTTCCATTTTCTTTTTTTATTATTTTTATTTTTAAAAATAGTCACATTAGCCCTTCTCTCCTCTCATGAAGATATATGTATATATATACCTTGATTGTAATATAGATTAGGGAAGAAAAATATTTCAAATGTTAAATCACTTACATCTCCATTATTTTTTTTATTTTTTTTTAAAATGGGAAAATGTCACATCACCCTTCCCTCCAAGGGTAAGGGTCGACCATGCCCCTTCCATATGTATATTATATATATATATATTATTTATTTTATAAGTTCAAAAGACTTAAATTTAATTTTGAATCCAAATTAATTTATTGGGTCAAATTTACTTACTTGGGTCAATTCTTGGTCTTAGGCTTAATCTTTTGATTTTTGAGCTTATAATTAGAGTATTGAGCCTAATTATATATATCTATATATATATATATATAGGGCTCTCAACATATTGAGCCCAAAACTTTAATTAATTTCTTAGTTGGGCCTTTTTTATCTTAGGCCTTATTTAGGTTCATGGATTATATATTTTCAGCCTCTAATTAGCTTTTTGATTCACGAGTTAATTAGACCATCACTAGTTGGGCTTAAACTTCACCTTTTACCAAATTTCTTCTTTAGTCTTTGGGTTTTAGGTATCACACCCCAGTTTGGGAAAGTTGACTGGCCATAGATATTGAGCCTTAGCCCAATTATTCAAGTAAGTCTTAAATAATTATTTAGCTAACAATATGCTAAAAGATCTCAAATGTCGTAGATTTAGTCAATTAATATTTTGCATATTAAAACCATCAAATCTATGCATGTAAGGTGATGGATGAGGTCTATAGAATGTTTTTGCTTTTGGGTTGCCTTTTAAAAGTGGGTCTTGCCATTTTAGCAACTTTGGGTGGAGGATCACCCTTCTTAACCCATACCTTTTTGATAGGTTTGTTGCATTTTAATTTTGAAAAATAAAATTTGGCAATGTGCCCATTTTTACCACAAAATCTGCAAGTTAGAGGCTTTGGCAGAGAAGCTTGAACAAAAGTATTCTTTAGGATTGTTTTTCTGTTATGAGAATTAAAACCTAGGCCTTCTTTGTTGAAAGTACATTTTGTTCCAAGAAGTATATTTAGATTTTTCTCACTTTGAGTGAATCTAGTTATGATCTTGGTTAAGTCATCAACCTTTAGTTTTAAAAAAATATTTTCCTCTTAAAAATCAGTTGATGCTTTAGGAACATATTTTTCATTTTCTAAAAATTTAATTTTTGAATTAAGAGAAGTGATTTCATTTTTATAGGACTCAGTTTTTAATTTTAGCTCTTTAATCATTTTAAAGCAATCCTCTAAAGCTTCTTGAAGCTCTTAATTTGTAGGCATATTCTCATTATTATCATTATCATTTTCACAACTTGAAAAATAATTTACCTCATTACCGTATACCATGAGAGTGAGGTTTGAGGCATCACTCTCACTGTCACTGGATTCTTCTTCTTCTTCACTTGAATCTGTGTCATCCCACGTGGCCTTCATTGCTCTTTGTTGGTACTTTTTTTTCTCTTTCTTGAGCAATGGACAATTAGACTTGATGTGGCCTAATTTCTGACAGTTGTAGCACTTGACTTCTTCTTCATTGAAGTCACTGCTGGATTTCTCTTTGAGTTTTCTCTTTTGCTCTCTTTTCATCTTCAAAATTTTTGCAATCCTTTTAGAGAGGAGAGCAACTTCTTCATCATTCTCTTCATCTTCTGTTTCTTCTTCTTGCTCAAAGTCCTTGGTAGACTTGAAGGAAAGAGTTCTTCTTCCTTTCACTTGTTCATCCTTCAAAGTGTATTCATGGGTTAGGAGAGAACCCAACAACTCATCCAAACTGAGAATGGTGGGGTCCTTAGCTTCTTCAATAGCTGTGACCTTCGGTCTTCATTCTTTTGGAAGTGATCTTAATATTTTCCTGATAAGATCAACATTTGAAAAAGATCTTTCAAGAGATTTTAAATTATTAATAATAATATTAAAACGAGAAAACATATCAGAGATATTTTCATGAGTATGCATTTTAAACATTTCATAATCTCTAACAAGTAAATCAATTTTCTTATATTTTACTTGATTGGTTCCTTCATGTGCAACTTGCAACATGCCCCATACTTGTTTGGCATTATCACAACCTTGAACTCGATTGAGTTCATCGGGACCAAGTGCACAGTGCAAAAGATTCATAGCTTTGGCATTTGTTTGCAACACTCGCCAATCATTATCAGTGTATAAACTTTCTGATTTGGGGATGGATGTACCCTCGGTCATGGTGCTAGGAATGAGGGGTTCATTGACAATGACTCTCCATGTAGCTATGTCTTGTGAATGTACAAAATATGTCATCCTAGTTTTTCAATATGTGTAATTTGACCCATTAAAAAGTGGAGGTCTAAAAGCTGATTGGCCTTCGGCCAAAATGCATGTTTGGTTCATGTTTGTCATAGGATTTTCTGCAGAATGTTAAGCCTAAAAAGCAGAACCTGGTTCTGATACCACTTGTTAGCCCTAGTTCACTTAGCTAGGATCAACCCAAATGGGTGGTGAATGGGTTGAGAGGCAAACTTAAAACTTTTTTAACCTTTTTAAATTAATATGTTAACGCAACGGAATAATGTAAATAATTAAGAGCAAAAAATAAAAGAGTTTAAGAGAAGAGAGATGCAAACACGTTTTATAGCAGTTCGGTCAACTCGACCTACGTTCACTCCCTAAAGAGCCTTGGGAATTCACTATCGAATTCTCTAATGGGTGAATCGAAACCACTGATATATCGATCTCTTTACAGGCAAGGCGTAACCTCTTATTCTTCACAGGCGAATAGTAGCCTAATATTCTTCCAAACGAATCGAATCATATTCTTCTTGAGTGGGTGAACCAAAACCACCTTCTTCAATCAAGGGCGAAGAGCAGCCGCAAGTCGGATTCCTTGAGTAGGTGAATCGTAACCTGGCTCTTATAGTGGTTGAGGTTTGATGATTTCCTTTGTGAGATGATTTAAAACAATGAAGCTCACTACAAATAATCACTCTCTCTCAGATGATTTACAATATAATATAGAAGAGAAGAGAGGAACATAAATATTCAGAAATATTCTGAATAAAAAATAGAGTATCAGAATGTATAGCACACAGTGAAAATGATCTTGAGAGATTGAAAGTTGTTCTTCTGATTTGATCTTATTCCGTCATCTTTCTCTTATCTTCTCTGTTGCATTTAAGTGCTGGAGCAGAGATATGACCGTTGTAGAGGTCAAACTAGCCGTTACAGCTTCAGTAATTTTGAAATTAATGTGCAAGTGTCGACACTAATATCCTTGGTGTTGACACAAACCTGAATTGGTTCTGAGATTTCACGCACTGGTGTTGACACTAACTTCCTGGGTGTCGACATAACCGAG
>JAUTBS010248075.1:0-11316 GCA_032361285.1 Aequorea victoria
CAAGTCATTAGGATAATCAGGAAGATTTTGCTAACAAACTTCCAAAGATTAAATCATTTATGTTATAATGTTAAAAATATAAAGCACAAACAAAAATAATTTATCAACCTATTTTGGCTAACAATCTCTTACAAGATAAAATCAATATGTTGTTAAGTCAAAACTAAAAGAAAGCTTGATTGAGAAACTTTTAGGCTAACAATCTCCTCCTTTTTTACTATGACAACTATTGATTTGTAAAGTATAGAGAAATGGATTGAAAACTCTTTTATACCAATTAAAATTTGATTTAAACAACAATTTAAAGGTAATCTTCATTTGATACCAATTGTTGAATATTTTTAGATTTATTGCTCTAATGATACCAATGTGAAAGAGTTTTAATTATTTTGCTCTAGATATTAATTAGAAAGCATTTTAAATATTTTCAAAAAAAATTTGCTCTTTATGATACCAATTGTTAAAGGTAAGCTATTGATACCAATTATTTGTGCAACAGTTTTAATACCAATTGTTTAAGCAATTTTGATATTTTAAAGATTTGTTTTGCTCTCATTGATACCAATTGATGGATCAATAAAGAATGGATCTACAAAGGAATTTACTTTAAAATTCTTATCTTCCTTTGTTGGATAATCCCCCTTTGTTATATGTTATAAAAACTCCCCCTTTGTTATAGAGAGGATGTGATATGGAGTTTAAACATACAACAAAAATTTCTGCCTTTTGAGCAAAGACATTTAAGCAAACACTTCTCCTTCTCCCCATATTAACAAATCAATCAAAATTTCTCTGCCTTTGTCATGAAAAAAAGGAAAGAGAAAGATAAGAGAATGAAATGCATTAAACTTTTAATAATCTTCCCCTAAGATTACAACTCCCCCTATGTTAATCATTAAGATAGCTTGAGGAGGCATAAAACAAAGGTGAGGCTAGCATGTGCAGAGATACTACAAAGAGTATATCTCTCCCTAACTGTGACACTTACATATATGAAGAAACATGTGTCACTTAGCAAGCAAAGTCAAATTTAGAATTATTATTCCAATTTGCTTTATGAGAAGAGACCAAACAAGGCATATCAGGCCCATATAGTGCAAGCAAAGTCAAATTCGGAATTATCATTCTAATTTGCTTTATGAGAAGGGATCAACAAAAACTATAGGCACCTTTATAAGCAAGTAAAGCCAAATTTGGCTTATCTAAGCATGTTTACTATAAAAATGTTGCTTCACCCCTCTTTGGTTTAAACATTTTTCAAATGTTAAGGGGATACCCATTGTTGATATCAAAAGAATTATAATCAAAATCTTTGAAATCGCATATCAACAAAGATTGATAAAATCACTAAAGCAGAGCGGGTCAACCGAGGATAAACTCAATCATATGACCGTCATGCACTTTAGGTTTAAAGATGAAACCAGTTGATATGTTTAATCATAAGATTAAGAAAGAATTTTTAAAGATTAACTTATAAATCAAGGTTATTTTATTTATACCAATAATATTTACTTGATTGAAAGTAAAAGCTGATAATAAAAGGTTTCATCATCCTTATCATACAAAGATATTCAATAATGATTATGTGAGGGATGAAATTAAGGATTTGATTACAAAATTATGTCTGATACCAAGAGCATAAACAGAAACAGGGAAAAACATGTTCTGTAAAAGACAGACATATTGGGTCGACACTAAGGGCTAAGGTGTCAACACCAACTATGAAAGTTATGTGAAGGTTGAAGCAGACAAGCCAAGTGTCGACACTATGTATACAGGGGTCGACACAAAATACACATAGGGGTCGACACTTATGGGGAAGGTGTCGACACTTTCATGTCTAAAACAGAGGCAAAAAAAAGGTTCAAGGCCGAAACAGTTTTACCATTTTTTATGTTTGAGGAGCTCTCTGTTTTAGTGTCTTGATACTTGATGCTTTAGTACCCATTTTTTGCAAAGTAATCATAAGCATAGTATCTAGGTACCCATTTTTTTTCGGGTCCATAGGGGTTAGTATAGAAGTGCATATTATGCATTAAATGATGCATATGATTTATTTGTGCACCGAAATTTCTATACATTTTAACAGGAGTCTTTTGATAGGCTTTCTTTTTGGATTGCCAAGCATTAGTATGTCTCCTTATAGACATTTTGGCAGGTGATTGTTGATATGCTTTCCTCTTAGTTTTCCATCTAATGGCTGGTTTCTTCACAAGAGTTTTAGCAATTTTAGCAACTTTGGGTGGAGGATCACCCTTCTTAACCCATACCTTCTTGGTAGATTTGTTACCTTTAAGTCTTGAAAAACAAAACTTGACAATGTGACCATTTTTGCCACAAAAACTGCATTTTACAGGTTTTGGCAGTTTGGATTTATTAAGCTCACCTTTTAGGACTGTTTTCCTATCATTAGGATTAAAATCAAGTCCTTCTTTGTTTAAGGTACATTTTGTACCAAGCAATAAATCTAAATTTTTCTCACTTTGAGCAAATCTAGTAATCAACTTTTGTTTTTAAGGAAGTATTTTCCTCTTGAAAATCTGTTGAGACTTTTAAGACAAATTTTTCATTTTCTAAAAATTCAATTTTTTAATGTAGAGAAATGATTTCATTTTTAAAGGATTTATTTTTAGATTTAAGTTCTTTAATCATTTTAAAACAATTCTCTAGAGCTTCTTAAAACTCATTATTAGAGAGAATATCCTCATCAAAAATATTATAATTATTTTCATTACTTGAAAAATAGTTTACCTCATTACCTAAATCCATGAGTGCGAGGTTTGAGGTGTCACTGTCACTGCCACTGGATTCCTCTGCACTTGAATTTAAATTTTTCATGTTGCCTTCATCGCTAATTTTGGTTGCTTCTTCTTGAGCAATGGGCAATGAGACTTTATGTGGTATAGCCTTTGACAGTGGAAGCACTTGGCTTCTTCCTCGTTGAAGCCACTGCTTGAATTTTCTTTGAGCCTTTTCTTATGCTCTCTTTTCATCCTCGAGATTTTTGCAATCTTTTTGAAAAGGAGGGCAGCTTCTTCATCATCATCTTCATCTTCGAATTCTTCTTCTTGCTCAATATCCTTGGTGGAATTGAATGCAAGAGTTCTTCTTCCTTTTACACCTTCTTCATCCTTTAAGGTGTATTCATGGGTTAGGAGGGAACCCAACAACTCATCCAAGCCGAGAATGTTGAGGTCCTTGGCTTCTTCAATGGCCGTGACCTTCGGTCTCCATTCATTTGGAAGAGATCTCAAAATTTTTCTAATAAGATCAACGTTAGAAAAGTTTTTCCAAAAGATTTCAAATTATTAATAATGATATTAAATCTAGAGAACATATCATAAATATTTTCATGAATAAGCATTTTAAACATTTCATAATCTCTCTAACAAGTAAATTGATTTTTTTATCTTTTACTTGATTAGTCCCTTCATGTGCAACTTGTAATGTGTCCCATACTTGTTTAGCATTATCACATCCTTGAATTCGATTGAATTCATCAGGACCAAGAGCACAATATAAAAAATTCATAACTTTGGCATTTGTTTCCAATATACGCCAATCACTATCATTGTATAAATTTTTTGATTTGGGAATTAATTTTCCTTCAATTATGGTACTAGGAATAAGGGGACCATTGACAATGACTCTTCATGTAGCCATGTCTTATGATTGAACAAAAAAGGTCATCCTAATTTTCCAATAAGTGTAATTAGATCCATTAAATAATGGAGGTCTAAAAACGGATTGGACTTCGGCCAAAATGCAAGATTGATTCATGTTTGCCATAGGATCTACTGTAGGATGTTAAGCCTAATAAAATCAAAACCTCGCTCTGATACCAATTGTAGACCTAAGGTTCACTTAGATGTTCTAGGTCAAATAGCTAGAAACAACCCAAAGGAGGGGTGTATGGGTTGATGACAAACTTTTAAACTCTTTTTAATTCTTTTAAAATTAATCTAATATGCAGCGGCATAAACATATAAAGAACTGAAATTAAAGAGTTAAGGAAAGAGGAATGCAAACACAACTTTTATAGTGGTTCGGTCAATTCGACCTACGTCCACTCTCCAAGTCCCTTGGAAATTTAATATTGAATTCTTGCGGGTGAATCGAGATCTCAATACACGAATTCTTTTGGGGTGAATCATAACCACCTTCTTCCTATCGGGTGAAGAGCAACCACCTTATTCAAATAAGGGCGAAGAGTAGCCTTAATTGGATTCCTTGAGTAGGTGAATCGTAACCTGGCTTAGGAGGTTTTAGAGTATGATGATCTCCTTTGTGAGATGATTTACAATCAATGAATCTCACTACAAATATCACTCTCTCTCAAAAAGATTTACAATCAAATGAAAAGATAAGAGAGGAAAAATATTCAGAAAAAGAAATCTGAATAAAAAATAGAGTATCAACTTTTTAGCACAGTAATTTGGATCTGAGAGATGTTTCTATTGATTGATCATTGTTCCTCTTTCTTGCATCACTTCCATAACTATTCTGATCCTCAAAGAGGGTATTTATATGTGGGATCAAGAATAGAGCCTTTGAAGAGGAAAAACTAGCCGTTAAAGATATTTCATGCTCAGAAAACTAGCCGTTGGACGTTTTAGGAATTTAAAACATTCCACGCAGGTGTCGACACAAACCTTCCTGGGTGTCGACACAAATGGTCTGGGCAGCTTTGGTGTTGACTCAAAAACTCTGAGGTGTCGACCCTTTCTTTGTAATTTTGGATTCCAAAATGTTAGTGCCCATGGGAAGATCCAAGGTGTCGACCCTTCTTTATGAGGTGTCGACTCTAGCTGGTCTAGATTTGAAATAGCTGGTTTAGAGGTATCGACTCAACCTTCTTGGTGTCGACCCTTTCTTTGCATTTCTGAACTCTTCTAAACCAGTGCCCACGGGAATAGCCTTGGTGTCGACCCTTTCTCTTTGGTGTTGACCCTTTCTGCTGGAACATCTAGGTGAAGTGTCGACCCTTCTTCATTGGTGTCGACCCTTTTCTCTGTTGCTTCAAGATCTGGGCAAAGCTTCTTCAGGTGTCGACACAAATCTCCTTGGGTGTTGACCCTTTGCTTCTTTCCCTTTGATTTCACTGAAGTGCAACTTTTCTTCTTGGCCTCATATATCTCCAAAATTCTTCTACATCTTCAATGTATTCTCTTGACATTTTGCTAGAGTCTTAGGCTATAAAAAGATGATTAATCATGAAAAAAACTTTCTCACAGACAGATAAGTTATTAGGATAACCAAGAAGATTTTGCTAATAAACTCCCAAAGATTAAATTAATTATGTTATAATGTCAAATTCATTATGCACAAACAATAATGATTTATCAATTTGTTTTGGCTAACAAACTCCTAAAAGATCAAATCAAAACGTTGTTTAGTCAAAATCAAAAAGAAACTTGATTGAAAAACCTTTAGGCTTACAGAGCACACATACATGCTTCTAGGGTCATCTTGCCTAAACACATACCAGGAAGAATTTTGTACCCATATGCCATCATTGTGGGTTAGAGGGACACATCAGACCTTTCTGTTGGGATCTGATCTTAAACTCTAAATCTTATCAGATAAGAAAGATAGGAAACTTATTCGACCAACTGAGATAGCTCAAGAAACGATCTCATTGCAACATGACCGCTCGAGCGGTTTACTCGTTCCCTCATGCTAACTATAACCCAAGAGCTAAAAATTATCACGAAAAAGGACTGCTCGAGCAGTTAATAGGATCGCTCGAGCGGTGGACCACCAGAGGGAAAAATTTGAAAAAATTGCATCTTGATTTCAAAAAAATAGGAATGTCAGGGTTAGAAAATTTGGTCTAAAATGCAATGTTATCAATATTTCCCTCAATGCACAAAAATCTTACATGTGGTACCTGGACAGTGGATGTTCCTGGCATATGTCAAGTGACAAGTCGTTGTTCTCTAATATTGAGATTTACGATTGGGGCCTAGTCACTTTTGGAGATGGAAACACATCCAAAGTAGTTGGAAAAGGCATGATAAACTCACCGGGCCTACCCAAACATGATAATGTCCTATTTGTGGATGGTTTGAAAGCCAATCTCCTAAGCATTATTCAGTTGTGTGACTCTCACCGTAAAGTATATTTTTCAAAAGAAGAATGTCTGATCATGAACACAAAAAGAAAAAATATCATGCATGGTGCTAAAACACCTGATAATTGCTATGGAATAATGCCTAAAACCACTTTAATATGCCACTCAGTAAAAGTCGAAGAAACTGAGTTGTGACATCAAATACTAGGACATGTTAACTATAGAGATCTTGTGACTCTAGCTAATTCTAAATAGATAAGAGGCATAACAATGCTAGGATCGCCCCCGAAGAGTGTATGTGGTCTTTATTAGGTAGGAAAACAAACCAAAGTAGATCATAAACAAATAAAGGTTATCACCACACAAAAACTATTTTAGCTATTGCATATGGACTTGACCCCCTATTAAAATCTAAAATTTGGGAGGTAAGAAATACATATTTATTATTGTTGATAATTCTTCTCGCTTTACTTGGGTTGATTTCTTAAGAGAGAAATTTGACACTCTTTCTATCTTTAAATCTTTTTACTTTCAATTGAAAAATCAACAAGAAAATCAGAGACAATGCATTACAAGGATAAGATCTGATCATGGTTGAGAATTTGAGAATGGAGACTACTCAGATTTTTGTGATAAACAAGGAATTCAACATGAATTTTTTTCACCAAAAATACCACAGCAGAATGGAGTTGCTGAAAGAAATGATCATGCAGTCCAAGAAATGGCAAGGGTTATGCTGCATGGTAAAAACCTCCCTCTTAAATTCTGGGCCGAGGCCGTTAACATTGTTTGCCATGTGATAAATTGAGTTTACTTGAGGCCAGGTACAAAACAAACTCCATATGAACTACTGAAAGGTAAGAAACCTAATCTCAAATATTTCAGAACCCTTGGGATTAAATGCTACGTACTTAAAGATTGTGATCATCTTAGTAAATTTGACTCTCAAAGTGATGAAGGTATATTTCTAGGTTATTCCATCCACAATATGGCATATAGAGTCTATAAACTTCGCACCTCTAACATTATGAAATTTATTAATATGGTTGTTGATGATGTAGAAAAGTCTTAGGATGTTGTAGAGGATGCAGAATATGAAGACAATAATAACTGAGGTGTAACAATTGAAGATGAGATGAACAATATTGAAAATGGTAAAAGTGAGCACCAACCGCTAGAACCGACCTCGCCAGGCTCTCAACTGCCCTCTATCTTGGAGCCCTCTTCACGATTGAAGCTTAATCATCCAATTGATTAAGTCATCGGTGATGTGACAGAACCAATGATGACTAGGGAAGAAATAAGGAATTAGGTAAGTCATATCTATTATATCTCCCTTGTTGAACCTAAGAACATCAAAGAGGCGTTAACTGGTGACTCTTGGGTAAATGCCATGCATGAGGAACTTGCATAGTTCATCATAAACAATGTGTGGAAAATCGTACCTAGACCCTTGAACACTAATGTTATTGGTGAACATGGTATTGTGATAAGAAATAAAGCTAGGCTAGTGGCCCAAGGGTATAAACAAGTAGAAATGATAGACTTTGATGAGACTTTTGCTCTTGTAACTAGGTTAGAATCTATTTGTATTCTTCTTGATGTTGCTTGTTCTCTTCACTTTAAACTCTATCAAATAGATGTCAAGAGCGCATTTATAAATAGAACATTGAAATAAGAAGCCTTTGTTGAACAACCCAAAGGGTTTGAAGATCCATATAGTTCTCATCACGTGTATAAACTCAAGAAGGCCTTGTACGGGTTGAAATAAGCCTCGGAGCTTGGTATGAAAGGTTAACTACCTTCATGATTAAAAATGACTTCATACGAGGTAGTGTGGACAAAACTCTATTCATTAAAAGAAAAAATAAGCATGTTCTTGTTGCCCAAATCTATATTAATGATATTGTGTTTGGTTCTACTTCCGACTCTCTTACTCATATTTTCTCTGAAAGCATACAAAATGAATTTGAAATGTGTATGGTAAGTGAGATCAATTACTTTCTAAGTCTTCAAATTAAACATTTAGACAGTGGGATGTTTATCACCCAGTCTAAGTATGCCAAAAATCTAGTAAAGAGATTTGGGTTAGAATTTACTAAACATGTCAGAACCTCGATGAGCACTTCTATTAAACCATCAAAAGATGAGTTTAAAAAAGATGTGGAACAAACTCTATTTAGAAGCATGATTGGCAGCTTATTATACTTAACTGCTAGTAGGCCTGACATTGCTTTTAGTGTTGGTATTTGTGGTAGATATCAAGCATACCCAAAAGAGTCTCATCAAAATGTTGTTAAAAGAATCATACGTTATGTGAATGGAACTCTTGACTATGGGATTTGGTTCTCAATGGATATCAATACTAACTTTGTAGGCTTCACAGATGTTGATTCGACAGGATCTGTAGATGACAAAAAAGTACTTCTTGTGGCTGTCTCTACATAGGCAATAATCTTCTCTCGTGGCACAGCAAGAAACAAAATACCATCTCCCTGTCCACAGTTGAGGCTGAGTACATTGTTGTTGGTAGTGGGGTGCACTCAATTACTATGGATTAAACAAATGTTGCATGATTATGGTTTAGAACAAGAGTCTATTATTTTATATTGTGATAATACAAGTGCGATAAACATATAAAGAAATTTTGTCCAGCACTCACGGACTAAGTACATAGACATTAGGTACAATTTTATTCACTAACTGGTACAAGATAATGTCATCATACTTGAGCACATTGATACTTAACATCAGAAAACTAACGTCCTCACCAAACCTCTAGATGCACTTTGGTTTGAATTTCTTTGAAAATCTATTGGTGTCAGTGTTGTGGACTAATTCAAAAAAAAAATCAAAAAAATATAATAAAAACACAAAGGGGCATGCTATTATGCTTCACGCTAATCTTCTTGGATTTTGTATCTCTTGATATGTGCTAACGAAAAAGCCTTCTCCTGCAAAAACCTGACTTGACTGTGTTTCTTTGAATTTTTCTATTCATACTTGTGACCCAAATAATATTTGTAAATGCTTCTCAACCTACTGCTTCACGCACACCCTTACAATTTGCTAATGAAAGTTCTCCGCACTTGTGATCAAATTGATCTATGGATCGTTCTCAGTATTCTAACAATTGCGCTTCTTGAATTGACCCTTGTGATAGGATATCTATTTTGATGTTGATGCCTACAACAGCCCCATCTAAGTTCATTCCACTGCTCCTTCATAAAGATCACATAGAATGTTCTCGCTTCAAAAAAAGGCTACCTCTACAAATATGTGAAAGCTACCACTTGACGGAGTTTCAAACAAATCCAAAAAAAAGAGTGTCGGTTGAGGGCTACCATTTGCAATAGCGTTAAAGTCACACAAAGAAAATACTTTTTGCGGCCTTTATGAAAGGAGGAGCTTCTGTATTTCTTCAACAAACATATATTGGGGAGCCTATTCGATTTGACTTTTAGAACACAGTATGTTTGATTGTTTGAAGGTGATTCAGGCACATCGATCACATATAGGATTGAACTTGGAATTACTAAGTCCTATGGTCACACAGTTACTCACTAGGTTGATTAGCATCACGATTATTACTATGTGACTTGTGTGACGGTTTTATTCAAAAATTCATGTGTTCTTGAAAAAAAACTTTATTTTTGGACTTTGATCGTTTCATACATTAAAAGATGTGTTTCCTCTTAAGGTTTCCCAGAGTGTTTTGACCACTTCCTTAGTTATTTTAAATCTGACTTCAAAATAAACAAAAACCACTTTTTTTCTTTGGGCCCTCACTGCCTATACACTGCTCAAGCGGTGTGCACTTCGCTCGAGCGGTCTGTCAAGAATTTTCTTTTAAAATAGATCAACACCCCAGTCGAACACATCCTCCCCTCACACCAGCTGCTCATCTCTCTCTCAAAATACCCTAGGGCACACAAAACCATCCTTTACTCTAGATCTGTGGATCTCTCCCTCTAATCAATTGTGGGTAAGTGGTTTTCTCTCTCATCCCTTGTTCCTCTCTCGGTACATTCGATTTTATTATCTTTGAGTGTCTATTTTGATCCCTCATAAGATCTTAGGTATGTGTATATGACTTGAAATTCGACCTAGATCAGTTCTTCCTTGATTATTCTATTATATTTCGGTAGATTTGGGTTTCCTAACCATGACCTAAGGTTTGTGTCAATTTAGGGAAAATAACCATTGCCATATGTATGTTGTATACCATAGAACAATTGCTTTGATTGATAAATGTGAGATTGGATATGCTATGCATTTGGGTTTTTCTTGATTAGGTTGTATGCATTACCTAAATAATGGAGGTTTGTTGGATATATCTTGGCACCTTGCCATTGAGGGTCGTTGCTCGTCACCATGTTATATGGCATATATTCTGTAATTTCTCATAATTTCTTAAATATTTTTTTAGGATCATGCCTCCTCGCTGTCGCGAAACCAGTCATGCCTCCTCCTCACACCCTCCTTTGTTTGATCGTCATCGTTGTCACTCCCTTGAAGCGGAAAAAAGTTATAATGCCTCGTTTGCCTACTATCGTTGGACTCAGTTTCTTCATGCCGAAGGAACCATAATGACTGACATTGTCTGGGATTTTTATTCCAACATAAATGATGTTGAGCTCTGGGAGTTGACCTTCAAAACATTTGTTAGGGGTTTTGGGTTAGAATTAAATCCAAACATTCTTGCCTCCTTCATGGGCATTGAGAGTCCCGATAGTTTCGAGTACCCTTCTCTTCCCACTAATGTTGTTCTTGTTGGATTCTTGCGGAAAATTACCTACGGATCTTAGATTAGATCATTAATATAGATTAATTTTAGATTACCCAGAATTTAAAAAAATTACCTGCTGATTTCGATTGGTTTGAATCAAAATTGCAACTCCTCAAATCTTCCAGTGTATCATCTGATTGCCCGATCAACAAGAGCTCAGAGGATGGTCACCAATCTGACCGTCGTCTCTCTCTTTCCTAACTAGAACCCTAGTCGTCGTCGTCTACAATATCAATTTAGTTAACCCTAATTCAGAATTAAGGCTCATATTTATAGAAAAATGAGAGGGACTTAATCTGTAATTATAGACTATATTGAGAACCCAAGAATAATAATTAAATTGGCTTCCAAAAGAATTAAAAAATTACATATCAGTACCCCGTGATATATTTTTAATTCTTTTAATTGTAATTAATTTTACTAAATAATTACAACTGCACTCTAATTTAATTAT
>JAUTBS010248186.1:0-11315 GCA_032361285.1 Aequorea victoria
TTCCCATGTGACTACACTATTCATTGAAGACTTTAAGTCTTGAATGAGGTAGGAGAACCATTCCTTCAAGTTACCATATTTTCCTTTCTTTTTTCTTTTCTTTTTCTTTTCCTTTTCTTTTCTTTTTCCACTAAAAATTGTCACATCACCATTCCCTCATCAAGGAAGTCAGCCAAGGGCTTCTAGAAGCCCCAAATTATTGTTTTATTTATTTATTTTAATTATTCATGAGATGCAAATTCACTTTGGGCCAAATTTTAAGTTTGGGCCTAACTTTAATTTGGGCTAGAAACTAATTTAATTGTGCCATTAATAAAATAGTTGGGCTCAAATATTTGTTTATTTTGAGCCCTCATAATATTTGGCCCAAAGTCCTAATTAAAATTTTCTATTGGGCTTCTCAAAGTTTGGGCCTTATTTAGGTCTTCCATGAATTCTTTTCCTTTGAACTATCAAATTGAGTTCTTTGGTTTGTGATTCTATGGAACCCTTATGGTTGAGCTTAACTTCTTTCTCTACCTATTTTTGTATTTAAAGTTTTGGGCTTAAGGGGTTCATGGACCTTACTTTGGCCCGTTTCTGCTTTTTGCGCCTTTTATGCCTTTCATTGAACTTTCCAACTTGAACGTTTTTAAGATTTTCTTCTTCAAACTTTATTTGAACTCTTTTTATCCCTTTCATCATTTTAGATTTATCCTATTTTGTTTTTCATGCATTCATCCCTTTGTTCATAGGGTTTGAATGTCATTACTCAAGGCATAACGCCTTTATTCTTAGTTTTCGTACTTAATGTTTGTGTTGGGGAAGGTGAGGCGTCACAGTATGTGTGCTTATGAGCATGTGTGTATTGCTATTAAGCATTATACAAGTTGGGCTAATAAGCCGTAGATTTAGAAACTTAATAATGTTTTCTAAATGATGATGTGGGCCGGTGAGCTGGTTGTTAGCTCTTAAGCTTTTGGGGTCGTAGGGCCAAACATAATGTTTTATCTTTATATCTGTTCAACCGTTGGGTTAGTTGTGCATGTGCTGATACATGTTTTCTTAATAACCATATAATGGGACATAGGGCCAAATGTTGAAATGTATTTAAAGATGTGGGTTTTTGCCACTGGGTCGTGCATGTATGGAAGAAACTAAAAGTACGTTTAAATCACTTTGGGTGGTCGCTGGACCGTGGGAAAAAGTAAAAGGTGTTGATAAACCAAGTTGTTGACTAGTGAGCTGAACTGTAGATGTGTTCTCTATGTATGAATGATCTAAATAAGAATATTGTTTAGTATAACACTTGCATGTTTATACTATATTGTATTATGCTCTTATTATGATGCTAAGGCTACTCTCCTGTAACTTTTGTGGTTGCAGATTCTACAGGTTGGTTTAGAGGTTGGTCCATAGTGTCAGGTGGAGTTTTGGTTGAAGAATGAAGACCTGTCTTGTACTTCTTCGTTTGGGTTGTCGTGAGATAGTAGATGTTTATATTTTTGGTTGTTCAAGTAGGAAGGATTGTGTATTTTGTAGTTGATGATGCATTATCTATTGTATGGACGTGTACCTTTTATATCACCTTGTTTGGTTGAAGCTTATTAGATAGTTTTGCAGTCATAGTTGTATGATGAAGTGACGACGTAGCACCACTCCGAGTGAGATTAATTATCCTCCAGGGAGTGGGGTGTTACATTAGCAGAGAATATAGTTTTTGAGGTAGAGCTTGACAAGAACAAGTCACCTAGTGGATCAGACCAAAAGGACACGAACTAGCAGCAACAACAGGAAGAACAAGAGCGTTACACAGTTGCAAAGGGCAGAGAAAAATGGAACCTCCAAGCACCAGTAAGATATAACTTTGAATATATGATGAGTTTTTCCCTAATTACTGGTGGTGGGGATCCTTCATCCTATAAGGAAGCTATAAGCTGCCAAGATAGGGACAAATGGCTGATAGCTATAATAGAGGAGATGGAGTCTCTACAAAAAAATAAGACTTTGGAGTTAGTCAAACTTTCCAAATATCAAAAAGCTATTGTGTGTAAATGGGTCTACATAATAAAAGAAGCAATGTTATAGAAAGAGGGTGAAATATATAAAACTCGTCTGGTTGCAAATGACTACTCTCAGAGAGAGGGTGTCGACTACAACAAGATCTTTTCACTACTGGTAAAGCACACATCCATCAGGATGATCTTAGTCATGGTGGCTATGCACGACATGGAGTTGGAGTAGCTGGATGTGAAGACATCTTTCCTACATGGAGATTTGGAGGAGCAAATCTATATGAAACAACCTGAAGGCTTCAAAGAACCAGGCAAGGAAGATCATGTATGTCTACTGAAGAAATTCTTATATGGATTACAACAGTGTGATGCCCAAAAAATTGGTTCGTCAAGAGACGTAATAATAGTACATAGGGTTATTCTAACATCAAACATCAATCATAATTTAATATTTATCATAAGATTATAGTGTTTTCATTTTCACACATTTACACAATCTGTTTAAACTATATATTACATTCCGACAAAAAATGAAGAGATTGTATCATATGATCTAATCTTCTTGCGCAGCCGCCGCGCTATCATGTGAGCCATGGCTCTATGTATTTCTTTGTGAATTCTTCTGCCATTGCTTCGCCTTCATTTCTTGGAATTAAACGCCTTGAGCAGCAAATTTTAAAAAGAAACTCCCAAAAATTCTTCCTTTCCAACGCATAATACATAGCAGCATACCTATAATAGTGTATGATTATGCATGATGACAATGTTAGCCCTAAGATTTTATAAAGTGTTTATTGATTTTAATGATAACAAACAAAACTTTAAAAGAACAAATGGTTTTGAAATATATCTTTTTATAAGACTAAATCAATCGTTCAAATGATTTTAATACTTATGAATGGTTAACACCCATGATTGAGGTTGACCTTGTATTTAATAAGTGTTAAATTTATTTCAGGTATTAAATCAAGTATTAAATGATTGAGATAAGCATTAAGTCAGTTCTCAAACAAGGCATAAGTTTAGAAGAAAAGTAGGATGCTTTCAGAAGAAACTTTATATTTCAGTCGACCCAAAGACTACCATGAATCAACCCAAATGTGCGAGCTCTCGGTACATTATTCAACAAGCAACCATGAGTCAATCCAAAGGCATTGGTGAGTCGACCCAAAGTCACTTAGCTCTCAGGACTTTCCTCTGCAGCGACCATGAGTAGACCCAAGTCAATCATGAGTTGACCCAAGGCAGGTGCGAGCTGACCCAAGACAAGCACCAGTCGACCCAAGGCAGGCGTGAGCTGACACAACAAAGCATGAGTCAACCAAGGAAATCATGAGTCAACACAAGTATCATATGAGTTGACCCAACTGAAGGCCTGAGAAAGAGACTAAGACTTCATCATCCTGATTCGACACACCTTGATCATGAGTCGACACAAAGGAAAGATTTCGAAGTCTAAGGATCATGAGTCGACACAACTTCAACATGAGTCGACCCACAATAAATACTCTAAAGTCTAAGGAACATGAGTGGACACATCCTCATCATGAGTCGACCTACAGCAAGAAGAATTCGTAATTTAAGGAACTTAAGTCGACCCAACTCCAAGTGAGTCGACCCAAGGGCGCGATTTCAGCAAATCGCATAGTGCGAATCCAGCGAAGATCAGTTCCATTTACAGTGTGATTTCTAGAATACTTTTGCATTAAAATGGCTTGACGCAGATCATTTTTTATTATGGATATGATCCCAAGACATTTCAAAATCAGATCACCAAGATTCATTGTACAAATCAAGGAAATCACTGTTGTAGAATATCAAGGATTTGATGTGAAGACCAGCAGGGATTTATATCGCGATTTTAGAAAGTATTTTTGAAATGCAATGGCTACATTGATGATTGAATTTACTTTTGAGGATGATTACAAATCATATCAAATCAGATCAACTGAAATCACTGCTTGATTCAAGTAAGATCCGATCGTGATATTCTGAAATTCAAAGTGATCTTGTTGCCGGCAACGGTTATTTTCTTAAAGCTATTTAAATAGCGACAGATCATTTAGAAGACATAATCGAAAATATTATGAATAGTAGAAATAAAGAGTTATCTCTCACTCTCATATACTCATACACTGATACAAAGAGAATCCAATAGAAATCAATCACACACCATCAAGATCGTGAGAATTCTATTATGCCATTTTCGAAGGAAAGCCATATCAGCCAACTGTTTATTATTCTAATTTTGGTTCTTCCATCTGTGAGCTTACTATAAACATCTACTCTATTGAGAGAGTTTCTTTGATTGGTGTTCTAACATCAAACCATTACAATAACTCTGTACAAGTAAGGGTGAGTCACCCGTTACTTATCTTTGTGTGTGGTGTAGCACACAAAGTGGAAGATCACAAGTACTAGAAGTTTGGAAGCTTCCAAACGTAGCTTGGTGCATCTTTGTAAAACATCACAAGTGCTAGAAGCTTGAAAGTTTCAGAACGCAGTTGTGTGCATCTTTGTAAAAAGGTTTGAGACACACCCGTAAGTGCTTATCCATTGTGGAGAAATTCTCAAGAGGAGCTTGAGGAGTGAACATAGGCTGGGATAGCCGAACTACTATGAATCTGCGGTGTCATTCTCTAAATCTTTATCTCCATTCTCTTTCTTATGTATATCTGTTTATATTACCTGTTAACTGTTAGTTGTCATTTGTTTTAAATAAATTTTAAAACAAACATAATCTTAAAAGACCCTATTCACTTCCCCTCTAGGGTCATCCTTTAGTTAATAATTGGTATCAGAGTCTTGTCTCTTGCTTAAAGACTTAACATTCTAAGAGAATCATATGGCAACCTCTGTTAGAATCACCTTTTTTGAGAGAGAATCCACAAACATACCTCCTTTGTTCAGTGGAATAAATTAAAAGTATTGGAAAATTAAAATGAAAATATACATACAAGCTGTAAATTATGAATTATGAATTATGAATTATGAAAAATTATAGTATATGGTCCTAAAAGACCTGTCAAAGTAATTGAAGGAATCACAATTCCTAAAGATGAATTGAAATGAAATGAAAATGACATTAGAGAAATGCAAGAAAATTCTAGAGCAATGAATCTCCTATATTGTGCATTAGATCCAAATAAATTTAATAGAATATTCATATGTGAAACTGCTAAAGAAATATGGGATAAGTTTGAAATAACATGAAGGTACAAATCAAGTAAAAGACTCCAAAATTAGTATGCTTGTATATGAATATGAATTGTTTAAAATGCATGGTAATGAAAATATCTCTAGCATGTTTGCACAATTCACTAACATTATAAACTCCTTGAATCTCTTGGAAATGTATATATTAACGTTGGAAATGTAAGAAAAATTCTAAGATCTCTGCTTAAAGGTTGGGATGCAAAGGTCACAGCTATCCAATAAGAAAAAATCTCAATGTACTCGGCCTTGATGAACACATGGGTTCATTAATGACACATGAAATCATCATGAAAGGAAGGCTAGAAGAAGAGGAACCAAAGGCAAGAAGAGGAATGATCTTAAAATGTTCACAACCAGGATCATGCGACGAAGAAGATTCTGACGATGAAAATGACAACATAACACTTCTCAGCCGAAAGTTCAACAAGTTTCTTAAAAGAACAAGAAACTTCAAAAGAAGACCTTTTAAGAAGGACTTCAACAAGGGAGAATCAAGAAAAAATGAGACGACTAAGAAGGATCCCCTCATATATTTCGAATGTAATAAATCGGAGCACTTCGAGACTGGCTGTCCACTTCTGAAGAAAGACAAACCTAAAAGATTTAGGAAAAGAGCAATGAAAGCTACTTGGAATGACTCAGACGAAAGTCAAGATGAATCAATGTTAAGCGATAAGAAAATTGTAAATCTCTGTCTCATGACAAATGAAGAAGATGACAGTGACGATGAGGTAATTCTAAATTCATTTGATTATGATGAACTTCTAGATGCATTCAATGAATTACATAGTGAATTTGAAAAGATTGATATGAAGAACAAAATTCTTAAAAAAAAATTATGAATATTTCAAAAAAACTTGAAAATTTACAAGTTTTGAATGAAACATTAACCTTTGAAAGAAATACTTCCTCACATAATGATAAAATGATCTTTCCAGAAAAGGAAAATGAATCATTGAAATTAAAAGAAAATAATCTTTTCGGAATTGTCACAAAGTTTACAAAAGGTGAAGAAAACCTTAACAAACTTTTAGAATAACAAAGATGTGTCTATAACAAAGCCGACATAGGCTATGAAGAATCAAATTATCAAAAATTCTTAAAAGATCTCATAACTCATGAAATACCATGTTATGAACATTATGGTAAATTAGGTCACATTAAAAAGATCTGCAAAAATAAGAATAAAATTTAGATTCCTAAAGGAATGCATCATACAAAAATTAACATTGACGGACCCAAGAAAAAGTGGGTACCAAAGTTTGTATGATTGTTTTCTTATAGGTGTGCTTAAAGTCAACTCCACACAAGAATAAATACTTCCTAGATAGTGGATGCTCCCGACACATAACGGACGATAGAAGTAAATTCATCTCTATCACACCAAGGAATGGAGGACATGTAAGTTTCGGTCCAACTCCAAATGTAAGATTCTTGGAGTTGGCACTATTGGTAAAGATTCTTCCCTAACTATTGAAAATGTCTTACTAGTAGATAGACTTAAACATAATCTACTAAGTATTAGTCAACTGTGTGATAAAGGTTATAAAGTAATCTTTGAAACTAATGCATATAGAGTAGAAAATTTGTGTGATAATAAGGTTATTTTTGTTAGTCATAGAAATGAGAATGCATATACTATTACTTTTGATGAAATTGAATCACAAAAAGTAAAATGCTTAGCTGTTAGAAACTAGCTAGTTGTGGCATAGAAGACTAGGTCATGCTAGTATGGACTTAATCACCAAGTTATCAAATAATGAACTAGTAAAAGATCTTCCTAAGACCAAATACATTAAAGAAAAAATTTGTGATGCATGCCAATACGGAAAACAAAGTAAAACATCATTCAAGAAAAAGAACCACATATCAACAACTAGATCTCTACAACTTTACACATGGATCTATTTGGACCTACATCTAAGGCAAGTATAAGTGGAAAACATTAAACGTTTATAATTGTAGATGATTATACTAGATACACATGGGTAATGTTCATTGCACATAAAGATGAAACACATATATATTTTGCTAAGCTATGTACAAGATTTCAAAATGAAAAAGGGTGTGTGATTAATAACATAAGAAGTGACAGAGGATGAGAATTCATCAATAGAGAGTTTGAGAAATTCTGTGATAAAAATGGAATAGGTCACAATTTTTCCGCACCTAAAACACCTCAACAAAACAGCGTAGTAAAAAGAAAGAATAGAACTCTACAAGAAATGGCTAGAACAATACTTAATGAACACAATCTAGCTAAATATTTTTGGGTTGAAGCCGTTAATACTATATGCTATGTATCAAATAGGGTAATCATTAGATCAAAATTAAATAAAACTCCATACGAATTATGGTATGGAAGAATACCCAATATTAGTTATTTTCATGTGTTTGGATGTAAATGCTTCATATTAAACACCAAAGACAATCTTGAAAAATTTGATATTAAATCTGATGAAGGTATCTTTCTAGGATATTCAACAATGAGTAAAGTATATAAGGTATACATTAAAAGAACTCAAGTTGTTGAAGAGTCTATGCATGTTGTGTTTGAAGAAACAAATGCTCCTATATCCGAAAAATATGCGGATGATGATCATCTAGAATTAAGAGGAGAAAGTATAAATGATATAACCATTGATGTCTCTCAACAAAACAAAGATGAAGAGCAATCAAAAGATCTACCTCAAGTTGAGCCTACATATAAAAGGTTAATCAAAGATCACCCAAAAGATCAAATCATTGGAGAACCAACCAAAGGGGTAACCACTCGATCTCTTGTTAGAGATGTGTGTAAGAATCTAGCTTTTATATCTCAAATAGAACCCAAAAATATTCAAGAAATTGAAATTGATGAATATTGGTTAGGTGTCATGCAAGAGAAACTAAATCAATTTGAGAGAAATAAGGTATGGACTTTAGTTCTTAGACCTAAAGATAATACTATTATAGGCACAAATAGGTTTTTAGAAACAAGAAAGATGAACCGGATAATATAGTTAGAAACAAAGCTAGACTTGTAGTACAATGTTATAATCAAGAGGAAGGTATTTAATATGAAGAAACATATGCTTCTGTTGCTAGAGTAGAAGCCATAAGAACGTTGTTAGCATTTGCATGTCAAAGAAACTTTACATTGTTTTAAATGAACGTTAAAAGTACTTTCTTGAATGGCTACATAAATGAAGAAGTGTGTAAAATAACCTCCCAGTTTTGAAAATCATAAATATTCAGAACATGTTTATAAGCTATCAAAAGCGTTGTATGGGTTGAAACAAGCACCTAGAGTATGGTATGAAAAATTAAGCGATTTTCTAATACAAAAAGAATTCTCAAGAGGAAAACTTGATTTAACATTATTTGTTAAACAAAGAGAAAAAGATATGCTATTAGTACAGATTTATGTTGATGGCATTATCTTTGGATCTACTAATGAAAGTATGAGTAAAGAATTTTCTAAAATTATGCAGGAAGAATTCAAAATGAGCATGATAGGAGAACTCAATTTCTTTCTTGGACTTCAAATCAAACAAATAAAAGAATGAACTTTTATAAATCAAGCCAAGTACACAAAAGAACTGTTAAAGAGGTTTGATATGGAAGATACAAAACTATGCACAATTCCTATGAGCATATCAACGATAATTGACAAGGACGAGAAAGGTAAATCAGTTGACAGTAAAAAGTATCGAGGTATGATTGGTAGCCTCCTTTACTTAACTGCTAGTCATCTAGATATCATGTTTAGTGCATGCTTATGTGCTAGATATCAATTTTATCCTAAAGAATCACATCTAGTTGTTGTGGAAAGAATCCTTACATATCTAATAGGATCAACAAACCTAGACTTATTGTCACGCCCCATTTTGGGAAATGTGACCGGCCATGGTTCATGGGCCTGTGGCCCAACAAACTAAGAACTTCTTAACAACATTAAGTGATCTATTAGCTTAATTAAGATTCAATTTAATGTGTTTAATAAAAATTTCATTTTATTTACCATTGGGTCAGCAGTCCAAAAATCCAATAATGATGTCGAATGCATCAGAAATCCATGTATCGTAATGTCAACAATAAAACAGAGTATGCGGAAGTAATGTCAATAGATATGCATGTCCTAGAGGCCTGTATGCTGGATCCCTTGAAGTATCGAGTCCAAAATCCAAGCTTCTCCTTGCTTATCCTGAAAATAACGCGGTGTAAACACCGTCAGCAAAAGCTGGCGAGCAGAAACATGCATAGTACATACAGTTCAAAAATAGGATATAAAGTAGAGTGCATAAATAAAATATCATGGCAAGACATATAATAAGTATATGAAAAAGGGAAGGTTTCATTTGATTCTCTCTTTTGTTTAAAGGAGCAGTTTATACAACACATGATTTCATATAATTCTTTTAAGTTCAATTTCAATCTCTCTTTCATTTCATTTCTCATCTTATTCCTGTAAGGAAATAACTCATAATTTTTCTTGTCTGTGCATCACATATTCTTGTTTAATGTTCATTGTTTCTCTTTTTACTGTCTTTTCTTGGAAAAGTAATTCTTCATTTTCGTTTCTTGAAAACATAAATAAAAGTATGTCTTTCTTCATAACATTTTCGTTTCATTCTATTATTTTCATTTGAAAAATATTCATATTCTTTTCCTTTGCAAAAATGGACATCAGAAGTCCTCAAGTCATATATATAGCGATAAATATCCATATTTTTTTCCTTTGCAAAAATTGGACATTAGCAGTCCTCAATAAATATCCATAAATATCCAACAACAGTATAATATTGCGACATGCTCAAAAGAGTGGGAATAAGCATACAGCAGATATACTGGGTACATAAATAATAATAGTGCCAAATATATAAACTCTGGGTATCACAATGACCCTTGGATCCAATAATCGAAATAGAGTCACGCGGGATGGCGCCCGGGACTTTTTCCTATACGATTCCGGTTAGGTCAATACAGTCAATTCTGTATGTTGTTCCTTAACCATTGAGTCAACTAAAGTCTACATGGGTAATTCCATGCGCTGTTCTTTAGCTGGCTAAAGTCACCACCGGGGATAGGGGTGGAATTTTCCTTGAACTTTAACACCTCCCAAGAACATCAGTCTCATAGTCACATCATAAATGTATATAAAAATATTTATTTCCTTTATAAGAAAAACTATTTTATTTCTCTTTTCTTTTCTTTTTAAGAAAAATTATTTTATTTCTCTTTTCTCTTTTCTTTTATCTTTTCATTAATTTTTCTCTGAATTTGATGAAATAACAATCTTGTTAACCTTTATATTTTATTTTAAAAATATTTATAAACCTGATTTATAAATAGCCAATTATTCGTAGTACGTCTTTCATAAAAATATCCCTTAGTCATTTATTAGATTTTTATATAAGATTTGTTGATAAGATTTCCAGTTTACCACAACAGAATTCTGTCTTTAAAGTATTATAGTAAAAGTAGAATATCTTTCTCGGTTAACATTTATAACATTCTTTTTATTAAGTAATCTTTTTATTACTTATTAAAGAAGCAACTGACTTGAAGATACAAATTTATATTTTTCACTTTAAGTATCATGTTTCCATTTATAAGGAATTTATATTCGATTTCTTTAGGAAGATACTTCTACCTATTTTTATAAGAAAGTATTATTTGGCAAGAAAACTCTCCTTAAATTCTTTAATGTATAAAAAACCCTTTTAGAAGAAAACTTCTTTTCTTGTAATAAAAATATGTTGATGCTAGAATTTTTGTTAATACATTTCTTTTTCTATTTCATAAGTTAATGTATTAATAAGATCACTTCTAGTTTTATTAAGAAAACATTTTTGATAAAAGATACTTTTATAAGAAAACGCTTCTAGTGAAAAAAAATGCTTTTACAATAAAATATTTTGAGTAAAAAAAATTACTTTTTATTAAGAAAATACTTTTAGCAATAAATACTTTTCTAAAAAGTCATTTTTAAATAAGTAAACTATTTTGTAAGAAAATATATATAGAAAGAATTTCTTTTTATAAAAAAAAAGATATTTTTATAAAAATTACTTTTTACTAAATTCTCAAGAACATTATTTTATACTTCATATAATATAACCT